>JBBPKK010001001.1:0-12938 GCA_038089215.1 Tylopilus vinaceipallidus | reverse complement strand
TGCTGCAGAATGATTAATACATAATGTTGACATTCCATAACCATTACATAAGGTATGTGAGCATCTTACAGCATTCCAGGGGCTATAATACATAATAAAAACCTAAAGTCAAAAAACTGTCCCAATAAGTTGTTATTTTAATATGGCTGCCATATTACTGAACCATTACCAAATCCTTTGACTTAATAACCAATAGCAAGCCAAGAATAAGCACTTCATTTCATAAACTCACAGTTAGTGGTGATAATCAGAGACTATTGAGAACCATTACATTTAGTGCAAAACATGCAAATATTGGGATAGTTTTTTGACCCACTGTATCATCCCCAACCTGACCTCTCTGTCCCATCACATCAGCTACTGAATCCATCTGCTTCAGTTCACACACTACAAAGTTAGAACTCACAACACAACCAGACAGTGTTGTGCTCAATTGAGTCATCTGTACTGTATCTTCCTGCAGAGCCTTGGTATCTGGTAGCTGGAAGGGCAGTTGTTGTGACCCTGCATTCTGGTGCATGGACTTTGACTTGAGGGCAGCAAGCTTGCCTGATCTGCCACAAAGTTACATCCAACATGAACAAGGTTGGCCAACAGAAAAATCAAGTCTAGTCAAAATTTGCACACTGGAATGTGTTATGCTAGGTATGACATAGTGCAAGCTGTAAGGTGAAGCAATATGAAGTCTACATGTTCACAAGTTGCTCACTAATGCAGAGCTACTGTTACACTTTCTCTGACTATTGTTCTTCCCTTTCTTTCCTCTTTGCTTGTATGTAGACTTATCTGTCATAGGGCTCACCCTCATCATCCTGAAAGCCCTATGGTTTGCTCTTATCCATGTTCTATGTATTTCACTTTCACTCTTCCTTCTCATTGCCTGGCATCTAAGCAGTATCATCCTTTAGTTACCACTTCTTCCTTCCTGAATCTTCTGATGCTGCAGACACTGCCCTGATGGTTATTATTCTTTCCAATGCTTCTCTGCAGCACCTTCCTTGTTTATCTTGATCCCACACTAGCCCTAAAGTACACAGGATGTATATAAGGACTATCAGTTTAGCTAGGAAACCCCCAGCTAAATCTGTGCAATCATACATAGTGTTTCAGCCTTCTTTGAGTGATTGGCCCACAATCTCTTTTAGTATTCCTCTCAAGGCAAATGATGGTAGCTCTACATTAGTGAGCAACTTGTGAATGTGTAGACTTCATATTGCTTCACCTCACAGCTTGCACTACGTCGTACTTAGTGTAACAGTAGGAGCGGGGTTCATATCTCATCATGAGGTAGAATGGTGATTGTTGGGTGGAAGAGTGGGGGGAGGAGTTGTGTGCAAATTTGGCAGTAGGAAGGAATTGAGACCAGGACATGGGAGAACCTTGGCAATAGATACAGAGGTACATTTCAAGTTCCTGATTGAGACATTCCATTTGGCCATCGGTTTGAGGGTGGTAAGGAGAGGATAGGGCAATGTCATATTGGAGAAGTCTAGCCAATTCTAGGCTGAAGGCAGATGCAAATTGGAGCCCTCTATTGGAGATGACTCTGTCATGGAGTCCAAATTGGGGGTAGATGTGGCAGAAAAAGAGTGTTGCAATGCCGGCTGCATCAATAGTTTTGGTGCAAGGGATAAAAATACCCCCCTTTGAGAGTCCATGGTTGACCACAACCAGAATAGAATCGAAGCCATTGGAAGGGGGTAGGTTGGTAATAAGATCAAGAGAGATCTGTTGGAAGGGGCGAGTGGCAGAAGAGGGAAGAGGGGACAGCACTGGGATGGTTGGATGAGTGTTGACCTTGTTGGCTTGACAGGTGGGGCAGCCCAGGACATATTTGCAGACAAAGGAGGCAAGACCTGGCCACCAATAATCACATTGTACTAATGCTTGAGTGCAAAAAATGCCACCATGTCCAGAACTGGGTGAGGCATGCAGGTGTACCACAAGATCATGTCAAAGTGGAGTGGGGATGTAGAGACAGCTGCAATAGTACAGCTGGTTGTCTGTGTAGGACCAGTCAGATGGGTGAGATCAGGCCAGAGGGGAGTCTGAGTCAGCAATGCATTGGAGGGCTGTGAGAACAAAGGGGTCAGAGGGGGTGGAGGAGGCAAGTTTGGAGGTAATGGAGGCATCTAAGGCATGTATGAAAAGGGCATTGGGGAGGAGTGTGACGTCTTTGTTGTCAGTGACTGTGGGGGGGTAGGAAAACTGGGACAGGGTATTGGCAGGGGCAACCTGAGAGGCAGGAACATGTTTAAATTGTAAATCAAAGTCCTGTAGGAAAAGGAGCCATCTGGCCTGATGCTGACTCAGATGCTGAGGTTGGTGGAAGTAAAAGAGGTTTTTGTGGTCAGTAATGATGGTGACAGGATGTCCAGTACCTCAGAGGTAGTGTTTCCAGGCAGTAAGAGCATGGATAACAGCAAGAAGTTCCCTGTCATAGATGTCATAGTTTCATTCAGCTTGGGAGAAGGTTTGGGATAGGTAGGCACAGGGATGGAGGTCACTGTTGTCGTCTGCTTGGAGTAAGATTCCCCCAGAGGCTATGAGGGAAGCATTGGTCATGACAGAGAAAGGCTTGTTCAGGTTGGGCATGAAAAAGACCAGTTGTGAAGTGAAGGCAGATTGGAGGGAATGAAAGGTGATTTCCTGGTCAGTATCCCATTTCCAGGTGGAGGAGGATTTGGTGAGATCAATAAGGGGGTGAGTGATGGTAGAAAAGTTAGGTATGAATCATTGGTAGAAGTTGCAGAAATCAAGGAAAGACCATATTCTCTTGACATTGGAGGGGGGTTTCCAGGAGGAGATGGCATTGACCTTAATAGAATCAAGGTGGATGGAGTTGTGGCAAACTACCATTTCCAAATATTCCATGTGGTCTTGGTTGAAAGAGCACTTGGATAACTTGAGGTACATCTTCTCTTCCTGTAGTCGTTGCAGAATTCATCAAGTTCGTTCCTGGTGGAGGAGGAGGTCATCAGTTCCAAATCCTAAGTCATCCATGTAAATCTTTAACCATCCTTCTGTGCTCATATCCCAGAAGATGTGCTTCATGAGGGCCTGGAAGTGAGATGGGGCATTGACAAAACCAAAAAACATAACCAGTGATTCCCAGAGTCCTTCTGAGTTTACCCAAGCTGTCTTCTAGATATCATTCCCATGGATATGGATGTTGTTATAGCCCTATTTGATGTCAAACTTTGTGAAATACCTGGCATTCTTGAAGCTGTCAATGAGGTCAGAGATGAGAGGAAGGGGGTAAGCATTCCAAACAGTGTGGGAATTAAGGTATTGGTAGTCTTGGCAAGGGTGAAGTTTGCCATCCTTTTTTGCTATGAAGAAAAAGGGGGAGGCTTGGGGGGAAGTTGATTGTCGGATTTTTCCAGCTCTGACATTTTCCAGGGTGAATTCTTTACAGGCTTTCTGCTCCTCCGGGTTGAGTGGGTATATTTTAGCAATTTTCAGAGTGAAGTTGTCATTGAGTTTAATATGGAAGTCCCATTCTTCTTGAGAAGGGGGTAGTTTGCCAGGGGGGGGGGGGGGTTCAGCAAAGACATCAGCAAATTCTTTGTAAGCATTGGGAAGGGATACTTCCTTCTTTGCAGCCGTCATGGCAAGGGAGGTAGAGAGGGTCATTTTATTCAGGTATTGGTCAAGATGGGAATGTGGCAGGGGTGATATTGGTTCATTTGGGATGAAACATTGTCCAGTTTTCCAGTTAATTGTTGGGTTAATTTGCTTTAACCATGATAGGCCTAGGATGGCTTTCTCTTTTCCTAGGTTGGTCACAAAAAATGTCTGGGTGTGGTGAGTGGATTCAGGCAAGGATACTTTGAGGGTGGTTACAAAGTGTATGGTTCCATTGGAATTTTTGGTTCCATCAACATTGTGAGCAATGATTGGCTGGGGGAGGTGAGAGAAAGGGAGGTGATTGCAGCAGACTTTCTCCCAGGATATGAAACATCCTGTAGCTCCACTGTCAATAAGGTCATGGAGGTCAACTTTGGCTTTGCTCCCACATTGCAAATGAATGGGTAAATGCATGGATGATTCATTCATATTGGTAGTGTACATGGGAGTGACACACTGGGAAGAAATTGTTGACTTCTTTTCTTCCTGAGTTAAAAACCCAAAGTAGTGGTGGCAGGGGCTTCCTCTTCCTCCTTGTAATTGTCATCATGGCAGATGTGAAGGTTTCTTAGGATGAGGTCATGAGATATCCCTTTTGCTCTAAGGGAGTTTACATAGGCAAAAATAGAGTTATCTGGGTTTCTAGTTGGATTGGTCAGTGGGATATGAGTAGTTTTGGTGGTCCTGATCTGTACAGGTTGATTGGGGTTTCTGGAAGGTCTGGGAGATGCAGCTCCAGCATGATGGTTTGATGATCTACAGCCCTTTTGCTTACATTGGAAGCAATGTCCCTCTCAGATCAGACAGGCTTTATTGGTAGGGGACAACTGGATGTAATTGATGTCCATTTCCATGGGGTCTCTCTCTTTCTGGGGGCAGTATGTGGAGGAAGGGGGGGAGCAGTTAAGTTCTTGAGCAGTTGCCAGCTGGAAGTGGAACTGCTTTGCTTTTTCAATGCATTCTTTCAAGGTATTAGGGACCTTTTCCATCCCATAGATGAGAAGGTTGATACAGTGGTTAATTTCTTTTGAGAAGAGGTGACAGAGTTCTGTTTCATCCATGATCTTGGCCTTAGCAGCCAAGTTGATGAAATCAGTAATATACTATTGGAAGCTGTCATTGCTCCTGATCCTTTTCTGATCCTTTTGTTCTAAGTGTTCCAGCTGTTCCTGGGCAGACGTGATGATGTCGAAGGGGAAGAAGGTGGAGGTGAAGTCTAAGACAAGTGCATTGAACATTTTCTCAGCAGGGGGAATGGTAGCATCGGACATCTTGTCCAACCATGACTCAGAAAATTGAATTCCTCGTCTTTTGCTCATATGATTCAAGGTGGTGAGTACCTTGGTGCTGTCGTCAGAGTAGAGGGCAGCATTGATATTGAAATAGGCCTTCATAGCCTTGATCCAGCAAGTGACTTCCTCAGGGGATCCTGAAAAGTCATCAGGTAGGCCAGCTTTAAGTTCTGAGGGCATATCAGCAGGCTGGGGGGTGTCAATGTGGATAGGTGGTGGTGAAGGGGAGGGACTGGCTGGGCTGCTTCCTTCACTAGACTGGGATGGTGGTGGGGGTTGGCTGGTGAGCTGAAGTACACAGGCAAGGCATTCTGTATTCAAGAATGACTCCACTGGGGCTGGTACCACATGTGGTTGTTGTATTGGTTCATAGGTTACTCCCCTTTCAACTGGTGGGAGGTTTGGGCAATATCTGGGGTCAGCAGGAGGAGCAGTTGTCCTGGAGGATCCTGCTATGTGTCAAGGAGGTTGTTGTTCAGGTGATGGAGAGTCTCGACTTCTCAGGGATGCAATGGTAAGATGAGGGTGGTTGCTTCCTAGACAGGAAAGTGATGGAGAGAGCTAAATCTTTTGTTACACTAGGTATGATGTAGTGCAAGCTGTAAGGTGAAGCAATACAAAGTCTACACATTCACAAGTTGCTCACTAATGCAGAGCTATCATCGTTTGCCTCAGAAGGGATACTAAGAGAGATTGTGGGCCAATCACTCAAAAAATGCTGAAACACTATGTATGATTGTGCAGATTTAGCTGGGGATTCCCCAAGCTAGTCCATAGTTCTTATATACATCCTGTGTACTTTAGGGCTGGTATGGGAATAAGATAAAGAAGGAAGATGCTGTGGAGAAGCATTGTAAACAATAAGAACCATCAGGGCAGTGTCCACAGCATCAGAACATTCTGATGGAACAGAGTAGTAACTATGAAATGGCACAGCCAATGTGCCATGTGATGAGAAGAAAGAGCAAGAGTGAAAGGCAAAGAACATGGATAAATGCAAACCATAGGGCTTTGAGGACAATGAGGATGAGCCCTATGATGGATAAATGTATGTATAGGCAAAGAGGAAACCAAGGAAAGAAGAATAAGTGGAGAAAATGTAACACTTGGCCAAATTGCACCCAGGATAGTTGCTCATCCTGGATGACAATGGATTTATCCTTTGTGGAGGACAAGTGGATGAGGGTGGGGACACCATCAGAGGAATGTGTGAAGAAGAGCATGTCATTGTCTAAGGTATAGTTGAGGGAGGTGTCTGCTTCATTGAGGCCTTTGTTGGTGAAGTACCAGAGTTTACAGAATTTATGTTGTTGGAGCTTGCAGATGGCGACTTGGAAAGGGAGGATGACAGGTTCTGTTGGGGCTGGGACATTTGGGATGGGGGCAAACTGGGCCTTGTTCTGTTTCCATTCCTCTTTGTGTATCTGAGACTCTTTCTCTTCTCATTCTTGTTCAAGGAGTTCCTGTCATTGTGCTTCCTCTACTTTAGCTATGGCAGCTTCCTCTTGATGCCAATCCCAAGCTGTGATGGCTTTGTTGTTTCTGGAGGTCCACTGGCATTTGAGGAAGTCTATGGCTTGTTGCTCCATGAGGCCACTATTCCTTAGGTCTTCTCGTTCTTCTCAGAACTCTATGGAAGCATAGTTCAGAGCAACTGCACAGTTGGAGTCCTGCATGCTGGGGATAACTGAAGAGGGTGGTTGCTTGGGAAGCAAAAGAAGAAAGGAAGAGGCAGCACTGGAGGGAGTGGTGTGAGGGAAAAGCAGAGTGGCAGGAAGAAAGAGCCTAGCTGCTTTGCTTTCTCATGCACAGACTAAATTCTAGGTGAGCCACATGCCTTGGCAAACCTAGAATAAAAATCAACTTAGCTCAGACAGATCTCCCACACTCACAAGTCTGATCAGTGGCTTAGATCTTGCATTCAAAGTTCCCCCAGTGGGTGGACATCAGGAAGAAGCCATGGTGCACAGTTGGGTGGGTGGGCCCACAGAGCAGCATGGAATCATTCCCTTCTTGCATGCATCAGTGACTACAGCAAGTGTTTGTACCAATGGCCTCTGATGGATTGAGCTAGATCAGCAGACCAGCTGTGGATGCAGTATGCCACCCCATGCATACTCTCCATGTATGGGCACTCTTTGTCACCCTGAGTGGCTTCCATGCTCTCATATTGCTGTTCCTCCTGTTAGAGCTGGCCCAACAGAACTCTTCATCAACTCTATATTATGTAAAGTTGACACTACAGTCCATGTCATACTATCATGAGCCTGGAGTTGCAAAATGCATACATCTATTGGTCATTGTTTCAGTTCATCATTCTTTGATAAACAATACTGATGGAGGAACACAATCCTATTCTAGTACCATGTAGCAAGTGTTCTCACACTATCCACCCCACCATTGTGTTCTCAGTTTAGCAAATGTATATCTGGTTCTTCCACCTTCAAGCTCCAAGTCATAACTCATAACCAGAGCCTTTGTCTGTGATTCTGTGCTGATGTGGTTCACTGTTAGTACATTTGGTGAATAGACTTGAAGGAACTGACTGAAGCACAACCTATTACCAGCATATAGCATGGCTCAGGCTACTCTCACAGGCTTATAAAGAGTCAAGTAATGGGGAATGCCACAAGGACTTAACTGGAGTCCTTGGGTCATATATTCAGACTATATATATCATAGGGCATGTTTGTACATATTGTGCTACTGGTCCATGCATATCTACATGTTGCATACTATTTATGACATCATGTGGGAGAAAGAAGACTGCATGTGACGTATCATGGGAGTTGTGCCTACCATAAGGCAGTCTAGAGTGCCATGAGGCACAGCAATCAAAGATAAGCACCATGAGGTGCAGTAATTATATATTCAAGGCAGATAAGGGTCTAGCCCCTACCATGTGCATGCCTGACACTGGACAGCTCAGATCCCTCCATAGCTGGTCATCACATGATCTAATGCTGATCACATGCTAAATCTCATGGTCATGTGCTCGTAGAGCAAAATATGTCTAAGTCCATCAAGTGTGATACTAGCCTAAGGTGATGGGCTGTAGGGCAAATCATAACATTACCCCCCATCTAAGAATCAGATTCCAGACAATTCCAAACAGGATCACATTCAGTAAATACTTCATAAGGCCAGAAAAGGCCATGGAAATGCTCAACATCAATAAGGTTAAGCTTCCTGGGGGTGTGCGGGTTCATCTGATGGAAATCAGTGACAACATTCTTTGCTGATTGGAGATTATCAGCAGGTTCCCACATTTGATCTTCTTCCCCATATCCAGACCAGTGGACTAGGTACTCCAAACATTGACCCTTTATTTGTGAGGCGATTACATATTCAACCTTGAATTCCTCCATTCCATTTTCAGTAACCATGACAGGTTCAGGTTTGTGGATTGGTTGGCCATCAAGGCATTCCTTATAGGGTTTAACACAAGAGACATTCACTACCAGGTGTATTCTCATGCCATGTGGGAGCTGTAGTTTTACAATATTCCAGTCATTATCTGCTTCTAATAGTTTATATGGGCCAAGCCACTGCTCAGTCAGCTTTCTGCTGATTCATGTATTCCAGAGATTAAGGTTTTTGGTACTTTGCCACACCTTATCTCCTTTCTTGTATTCTGGTGCTTGAAACCTTTTCTTATCTGCTTGTGCTTTCATGGTTTTTCACCTGTTTTCTAAATTCTCATGTACTTGGTCAAGAGTCAACCTCATTCCATCAAGGAATTCTTGTGCCACTGGTGCCTTTGCCAGTTTTGGTTCTATTCCCATCCTTGGTTCATAAGATCATGTGACCTGGAAAGGGGATTTCTTCATAGAAGAAGATTGGTGGTTGTTGTATGTAAACTGAGCTAGGCTTAGCCATTCAGCCCATTGATCTTGTTTTTCTATGCAATATAGCTATAGATACTGCTGAAATTCTCTGTTTACTCTTTCTGTTTGTCCATCAGTTTGGGGGTGAAAAGCCATGCTTAAATTAAGGTGTATTTGAAGGGACACTGACAAATCTGCCATCACCTGCAAGGTGAACTGTGGCCCTCGACCCAATACAATACTCATGGGAAGTCTGTGGTGCTTCCACATGTGGTCTCTGTACAACTTTGCTGTCCCCTTACTTGTTATTGTTTTATTGGTGGGGATGAAGTATGCTTCTTTAGAAAACCTATCTACAACCACTAGGATTGTGTCATATCTGTCCAACTTTGGCAAGTCCATTATGAAATCAGCAGAGATGTCCTTTCATGATCCCTCAGGAACTGGAAGTGGTAATAATTTACCAGGTGCTGCCTGATTTGTTGGCTTCATCTGATTGCACCTTTTGCATTGGGAACAATAGTTTTTGATCTGGAGATTCATCCCTTCCCAGATATAGTATTGACAGATTAGTTCTGCTGTCTTTTCTGCTCTGCTGTGCCCTGCTATGGTAGAGTCATGATATAAGGTTATAATTCACTGTCAAATATCCCCTTCAGGCACAAATATCTTATTCTTGTGGTAGAGGAAACCTTCCTTTGTTTCTCCTTTCATATCTGATTCCTTCATTAGTGAGGTCACATCACAGATGCTTTCAAGAATATCCTCTTCTTCCAAGGTGATAGTGGTGATCTCAGATCACCTTATCCATGAATCAGGAATGACAGTTACTTCTTTGTTGTCTTGTTTGATTCCCATGGCATGGTCTTCCCTTCTCAAAAGGGTGTCAACTTTTCCCATACTGGTTCCTGGCTTTTTTATGAGGATATAATTAAACCTTGACAACCATTGTGCCCAACATGTCTGTCATCAGTTAAGGTCTTGGCTGGTCATAAAGTATTGGAGATTCACATGATCAGTCCATATTTTGAATTCATGCTTAGCTCCTTCAAGATAATGGTGCCAAATTTCTAGGGCATGTTTGATGGCTAGCATCTCTCTATCAGCAACCAAATAATTACATTGCTCTTTTGTCATTTTGTGGGAACTAAAGGCTACTGGATGCCACTTCCCTTCCTTTTCCATAGATAACACCACTCTTGTAGTGAACAAGGACATGTTGCATTCCAGCCAAAACCTTGCATTATGGTCTGGATAGGCCAGAATTGGGGCAGTCATAAATGCTTCTTTCATCTTATCAAAGGACATTTGTTGTTCATGTCCCCATTCCCAAGCCTTGTCCTTCCTGGTAAGTTCAGTGAGGGATCACACTATCTCCAAGAATTTGTCAATGAATCATTGGTAGAAGTTGGCTAACCCAAGGAAGCTTTTTACTTCCTTTACATTGGTTGGAATCAGCCAATCTAACACTCCCTTCTTCTTGGAGTCCGACATTTTAATTCCCTGGCTGGTTACATCCATTCCCAGCATCTCAACTTGTTCTACTGAGAAGAAGCACTTTTCTGATTTAATAAATAAATTAGCTTCTTTAAGCTGCTGTAATACTTTTCGTACTGCTTTGTTATGCAGCTTCTGATCAGTGCTTTTTGTAAATATAAGGATATCATCCATGTACATGATTACAAAAGAGTCCATGTCTGACAGGGTGTCATTCATCATTGCTTGGAAGGTGGCAGGTGAGTTGTTGAGCCTAAAGAACATTACTGTTATGGACCCACGGCCAAGAGCCTCTAGAACCCTAAGATAGGGGTACAGATAAAGACTTAGCTAAGGTCTAAGCATAAGATGAAGGTCTAGGCCACAGGAAGGCCGATTATATAAGATGATGTCATGATGACATCATATATGACATCATAGGTCTAGAATGACCTTATCTATGACATAGCAACATGAGGATGCTGCATGTAGGCCCAGAACCCCTCATTAGTATATATATAGTAAGGAACCAGGAACAGTTCCCACCTTATCATAGATAGTACCTTACATGCATGGACCATGTAGTCAATAGGTACAAACAAGTGGTCAGTATATATATGAATGATATACGACACAAGAACCCAATTAAGTCCTTGTGGTCTTTCCCTCTTATCTTCCGATATGACTGGAATACGTTGGATACCCTTGGTTCCCCTTGACTCATTATAAGCCTAGTGTCGAGCTAGTAGCCTGAGCCACACTATATACTGGTAATAGGTTGCACTTCATAGGACTTAACTTTCTTTTACACTCACCCTACTTGCTCAATGCAAAGTAACAACTGGACTTGCAGTTAATCAAGACCCTCAAAGCCTTCGATAGGACTGAAGCACAGAAGTGCCCTGCAGGCAATAACTGCAAGGAGTCGTACGTTAGACTCACCCCTTTTATTCTTCAAGCACCCCTTTTCTTTATAAGTAAGCACCTGCCATAAGCAGGGATAGACTCTTAGCAACCTATTTGCAGAGTAGTCTGTAGCCTCAAGAGGCTTTAAAGGTTTAAACACCATGGCGAACCCCTTTCTATTTCGCTGGTCAAAAGACCGAGTCCTCATGAGGCTCATTTGTTATAGTATTACATATTAGCATCAGTAGTTTGTGGCAAGAGCGGTCTTGTGCCCCACAACTATTGATTATGATACTTTATGGCTAGTCAGAGATTGAGATCCGATGGCACCCTGGTTGAGAGAGACTAGCCCTCCCAGGTTATTACGTACAAAGGGTTGCTCACCCTTCTTGGAAAAGGATTCCCAAATGCCAGAAGAAAGGCAACCTCTGATAGGACAAGAGGAAGACAAGACTCCAACATGACAGGAGCACTCATCATCTTGGCAATGGCCATCACCTTGGGATACATAATGACGATACTGACAGTCATATATGCATACAAGATCACCCTGGAGCATGGGATGAAGTGCTTCAACATAGAAGTAGGGCTGGGACCTTACAAGTTCTACATTTGGTCGGAAGGGATCACGACCAACATAGCCCATCACCCAAAAGATAGGGACCCTGATAGGACAAGGGAAGATGCTGAAAACAATCCATGGGCACCCATGGGATGGGGAAGCATCCTGGGTTTAGATGACAACACTCTATTTCCAGAAGAAGAAAGAAGGATGCCGGACAGAGACATGCCAGAAGAAATGCATAACACATGGGGAAACAACTCATGGGAAACCTGGATAGTGCCGGAAGAAAGGCAAGAAGAACATCCAACTCCACCCCATTATGAAACAGCACTGGCATGAGGCGATCAGGTTCTGGAAACCATGGACATAGCCATGATAATCTCCACTCCTCCTGAATACCCCACACCTCCAGAGGAGGAAGAAAACCCAATGACACTCAAAGAAGATCAGTAGAGTAGAGGGGCTGGATGTCCTAGGCATGACACAAAACTGCCCCACCTCCAAAAAGACCGGAGAAGATCCCGAAATGGATAAAAACTACCAAGGAAGCAGGACTTCAACTCTGAAGGGGGTGTATGCTCCGAAATGAGCAGTAAACTACCACTTGGCAAAAGCCAACACTTCTCCTGAGCAAGAGGATAAAGGGCTCACATTCACATCTAGGATCCCTGAACAAGGTGTAAAACTGTTCACAAATCATGAACTATGCAGGATTGGTCCTCCTGGGAAAATTTTTTGAGGGTGACCCAAGGAAGGCACGATATGACAGTGCCAAGCATGATACGGCAGTGCTAAACCCACAGGGGAGCTGACAGTAGGCAACCCTGACAAAAGGCACGATAAGACAGTGCCAGCCAATGTACAGTGACTCCAAAAACTGGCCCAATGTTTGATTTCAATCCAGTGTATGAAGTATACTGCAATTACATAAACAGATTACACTTTACTTTGGTGGAATGTATTGTAGTATGGACCCTTGGCTACAACTCCACTCTATACATCACATGATTCCATTCACATGCCATCAAGATATGGCCATTACAAAATGAACACCTCATTGGGCCGGTTTATGTACTTTTGATTTGAATGACATTATTAGTACTTGGTATAGCCTCCTTTTGCCTTGAGCACTGCCTGGACCCTCCTAGGCATGCTCTCAATCAATTTCTGACACTCTCCAACTGGTATCTTCTCCCACTCCACCTGAATTCTATTCCATAACTCCTCCATACCTTTGGGAGG
>JBBPKK010001000.1:0-12953 GCA_038089215.1 Tylopilus vinaceipallidus | reverse complement strand
CTTGGATGATACAGTGTGCAAGATGTATGACACCTTCCTTTGACAGGTCAACCCTTGACATCAATTTTGAGTGATGACAATCAAAAAGCAAGGTATATTTATTCAAGTGTTAACATGTAAACAAATAAGTCAAAATTGGATTGCAAATTAGTACAACTGGATTTGAAAGCATAACATACAGCACTTGCAGGGTAAATAGCTTATATAGTATACTTCAAGCAAAATAAGAGCATCCTGAAAACTAAACTCTTAGTACATGATAACATCATGGCAGCCCATGATATAGCAACTGACCAAGTTTCAAGCACCATGTTGCCAGGATTTCCTCCTGGACTGGTTGTGGTAGTGGTCCCAGTTGGTCATATCTGTTATTCTATCCTCATTCTTCCTCCAGCCCTCTTTACTCTTTTCCAACCTTGGATGTTGTCACATCATGCTAACCCCTGTCATCCTATGCCAACCTTGACCTCTTCCATAACAAGAGTAGAATAGTTTCACTGGCACAGTCTAGGGCAAACTAGTGAGATAGAGCAGTAGTGGAGAGATTCACTAAGATTTGCTGAGTGTGAAGAATATAGGAAGTAGTAGATGGATAAGCTCTAACACTCAGAGATGAGATGAAAGCTTTATTAATTAATGATGTAGAATACTCCCATATATGTATGTACCACCCTTGACAGTACTTTTTTGACACTTTCAGACCATTTTGCTCCTATAATGAAAACCAGTCAGTTAGACCCCTACCCTTCAAGCCACCTCACCCTGTGGTCCAAATATGGTGCTACAGGGTTTCTGTTGTTTCTTAAATCTATCGTGGGCCTTGCAAGAGCCTTGCAAGGAGTCCTATCATGCCACATAAGTGGCCCCACATTTTGCTTGCAGAGCCCTCTGCTGCCTGTCTTTGACATGATGTTTGCAGCATATGTTATCTGGTGAGTTTCCACTTTTGATTGTTTTGATGTTACTTTCAATCTCATTGTGCTTTGTCTTCACTTTTTTTATTCCTTTCTTCTTGTCCATAGTCACATTTCTATGTCACTATACAAGTCTGTTTGACTATAATGGCACATCATTGTTACTGTACAACCTTGGCTGAGGACCTGCTGCCACTATCACTATTGTGGTGGTGCTGTGGTTGGCACATCCACTACAGCTGCTGCTCTGACATCCAGCATGCTGCTGTGGCATTGGTGGCCCCTGCACTGTGGTCATTGTGGTGCAGTGGCATATGTCACCATCATTGGGGTATTACTATGGCTGCCCTATGCCCATTGTTATTGTTGTGGTGCTGCAGTACTGGTGATGGGTATGTTGTTGATGTCATTGTTACACAAGGTACAATGTGGTGCAAGCTATAAAGTGAAGCAATATGAAGTCTTCATGTTCACAAGTTGCTCACTAATGTAGAGCTAACAACATTTGCCTTGAAAATGATACTAAGAGAGATTGCAGGCCAATCACTCAAAGAATCCTAGATACTACATTGAATTGTGCAGATTTAGCTAGAGAGACTTCTAGCTTATCTGCTAGTTTATATATACACAGGAATACTTTAGGGCAAACCAGAGAAAGATAAAAAGGGATGCTGCAGAGAAGCATTGTAGAGAAAGAGACCATCAGGGCAGTGTCCACAGCATTAGAACATTCTAGAAGAAGCAGAGGTAACAACTAGGGGAGGTCACAGCCCAGATGCCAAGTGATAAGCACAAAGAGATGGAGAGATAAGCATATGATGTAGACAATGATGACTCACAGAGTTTTGAGGGCAGAGAGGGTAAGCCCTAGGAGATATAAATGTATATATAGTTGAAGAGGGAAGAAAGGGAAGAAGAACAGGTGAAGAGAATATAACGCTCTTTGTCTGCAAAAAGGATGGTTCACTCTGAAGCGCGACCTATTACCAGCGTATAGCGTGGCTCAGGCTACTGGCTCGACACTAGGCTTATAGTGAGTCAAGGGGGACCAAGGGGTGTCCAACGTATTCCAGTCGTATCGGAAGGTAAGAGGGAAAGACCACAAGGACTTGACTGGGTCCTTGTGTCGTATATCATTCATATATATACTGACTAGTTGTTTGTACCTATTGACTACATGGTCCGTGCATGTAAGGTACTATCTTAGATAAGGTGGGAACCGTTCCTGGTTCCATACTATATAAGTACTAATGAGGGGTTCTAGGCCTACATGCGGCATCCTCATGTCACTACGTCATAGATAAGGTCGCTCTAGACCTATGATGTCATATATGATGTCACTGTGACATCATCTTATACGTTTGGGCCTTCTGTGGCCTGGCCCTTCATCCTTAGTTATATGCTTAGGCCTTAGCTAAGTCTTTATCCGTACTCCTATCTTAGGATTCCGGAAGGCTCTTGGCCGTGAGTCCGTAACATTACACCCTTTCTATGGTTCAGCGTCCCGATGAACCAAGCCATAACAGGTCAAGAGTGTGATCTTGGTGGTTAATGCCATTCCTATTGGCTTCCTTCGTTTGTTGACGATTGTTACTGGTCATACTAGTGCCATCCTTCGGCTTCGTCTTCATTCGTGGCTGCCTTTATCCTTTGGCAGGTTCGCTAGTCTTATCAGCTGTAATGTACACCCTCTTCAGGATGTTGCTCCTATCATATCGGAGTCTTTGTCTATCAAAGACGTTGGTTTGTTTGTACACCCTCTTCAGGATGTTGCTCCAGTCGTATCGGAGTCTTTTGGACAGTTTATCCTCATGTCTAGGAGGTAAAAATCGTCATCCACCCCCCCAAAAATTTTGCCCGGGGAAAGAGGGCATCGTTCGCATGTCGCCCTTGGCTCTATGCTCACTTCTATCCACTGTATCGTCTCTGAGTTGTCTCCGTCCGTATCTTATGTCCGATCATGGCCAGCCTGAGTACTCGCCTCTTGTCCTATCGGCCATTCGTCATCGTGCACAGTCTTATCGTGCATTGGATACTCCGTTGACTTCCAGCACGTCCCATCGTTGTCGGCCTCGCCATAGAGGCTTGCCTTCTCCTTTGGATGGTACAGTGTATTGGGGCACTTTCCTTCGTGCCTTCACTTTTGTTCGGCACTGTCATATCGTGCCTTGTCAGGGTCGCCTCCCGGCGGCTCCCCTTCAGTTTGGCACTGTCGTATCGTGCCTTCATCAGTTCTCCTTCCGTCGGCACTGTCGTATCGTGCCTTCATCAGGGTAACCTTCCGTCGGCTCCCCTTCGGTACCCTACACCCTCTTCCCCATTTGGCGTCCCAACAAATACCTGGGTAAGGGGCAAGGAAAGGGGAGAGTGGCGCTGTAAGCCAAAAAAAATTTCCAGGGGGACCATTCCTGCGTAATTTGTGGTCAATGAACAGTTTTACACCTTGTTCGGGGATCCAAGTAATAGTTTACTGCTCATTTCGGAGCGTTTCTCCAGTCTTTTCGGAGATTGGGCGATTTTTTACATCTTGCCCTGAGAATCCTTTCATACACCCTCTTCAGGGCTGAAGTCCAGCTTCCTTAGTTTTTCATCGTTTCGGATGTACACCCCCTTCAGGATGTAGCTTGGGCAGTTTTATGTCATGCCTAGGACAACCCAGCCCCTCTAGTCTACTGATCATTTTCGACTGTCATTGGGTTTTCTTCCTCCTCTGGAGGCATGCGATATTCAGGAGGAGCGGCGATTATCATGGCAATGTCCGTGGTTTCCAGAACCTGATCGCCACGTGCTAGTGCGGTTTCGTAATGGGGCGGAGTTGGGTGTTCTTCCTGCCTTTCTTCTGGCGCTACCCAAGTCTCCCATGAGTCGGTTCCCCATGTGTTGTGCACTAACGGCTCGTTTTCGCCCGGCATCCTTCTTTCCGTTTCTGGGAATAGAGTGTCGTCATCTAAACCCGGCATGTCATCCCATCCTGTGGGTGCCCATGGATCGTTCTCAGCTCCTTCCCAAGTCCTATCAGGGTTCCTATCTTCCGGACGTTGAGCTATGTTGGTCGCGATCCCTTCCGACCATATGTAAATTTTGTAAGGCCCTAGCCCTATTTTGATGTTGAAGCACTTCGTCCCGTACTCCAGGGTAATCTTGTATGCATACATGATTGTCAGTATTGTCACGATGTATGCCAAGGTGATGGCCATTGCCACGATGATGAGTGCTCCTGTCATGTTGGAGTCTTTTCTTTCCTCTTATCGTATCAGAGGTTGCCTTTTCCAGGTCTTTTGTTATGGAATCCTTTTCCAAGAAGGGTGAGCAACCCTTTGTACGTAATAACCTGGGAGGGCTAGTCTCTCTCAACCAGGGTGCTATTGGATCTCAATCTCCGACTAGCCATATTGTATCATAATCAATATCGTGGGGCACAAGACCGCTCTTGCCACGAAATATTGATACTACTACATAATACTATAACAAATGAGCCTCACGAGGACTCGGTCTTTTGACCAGCGAAATAGAAAGGGGTTTTGCTGCGGTGTTTAAACCTTTAAAGCCTCTCGAGGCTACAGACTACTCCGCGAATAGGTCGCTAAGAGTCTATCCCTGCTTACGGCAGGTGCTTACTTATAAAAAAAGAGGTGCTCAAAGAATAGAAGGGGTGAGTCTAACATACGACTCCTTGCAGTTATCGCCTGCGGGGCGCTTCTATGCTTCAGTCTTATCGAAGGCTTTGAGAGTCTTGTTTAACCGCAAGTCTGGCTGTTACTCCGCGTCAAGCGAGTAGGGTGAGGTAAAAGAAAGTCAAGTCCTATGAAGCGCAACCTATTACCAGCGTATAGCGTGGCTCAGGCTACTGGCTCGACACTAGGCTTATAGTGAGTCAAGGGGGACCAAGGGGTGTCCGACGTATTCCAGTCGTATCGGAAGGTAAGAGGGAAAGACCACAAGGACTTGACTGGGTCCTTGTGTCGTATATCATTCATATATATACTGACTAGTTGTTTGTACCTATTGACTACATGGTCTGTGCATGTAAGGTACTATCTTAGATAAGGTGGGAACCGTTCCTGGTTCCATACTATATAAGTACTAATGAGGGGTTCTAGGCCTACATGCGGCATCCTCATGTCACTACGTCATAGATAAGGTCGCTCTAGACCTATGATGTCATATATGATGTCACTGTGACATCATCTTATACGTTTGGGCCTTCTGTGGCCTGGCCCTTCATCCTTAGTTATATGCTTAGGCCTTAGCTAAGTCTTTATCCATACTCCTATCTTAGGGTTCTGGAAGGCTCTTGGCTGTGAGTCCGTAACACACTCCACATTTGTGTTGATTTCTATGAACTCAATAAGATTATGAAGAAATACTGCTACCCACTTCCCTGCATCTCTGATCTCCTAGATGCTCTGAGTTGCACCTGCATCTACACCAAGCTCAACCTCCAGCATGTGTACCACTTGGTCCACATTGCTGAGGGTGACAAATGGATGACATCATTCCAGATGCACTATGGATCATACAAATGGCTAGTCATGCTGTTTGGACTTACCAATGTCCCTGTGGCTTTCCAGCAGTTTGTCAATTCTATCTTTGCAGATCTCCTTGACATCTCTGTCATCATCTATCTTGATGATGTCCTCATTTTCTTTGAGGACCATGAGAAACACAAAGAACATGTCTGGGAAGTGCTCCAATGCCTCCAAAAACACAGTTTCTATGCCAAGCCAGAGAAGTGCCAATTTCACACCAACTCAACCAAGTATCTCAGATATTAACTTTCTCCCTCCAGTCTCTCTATGTTCCCTAAGAAGATGAAGACCATTGTTGATTGGCCTGAATCCTGGAAGGTCTGAGATATTCAATTGTTCCTTGGTTTTGCCAACTTCTACCAGTGTTTCATCACTGACTACTCTGGCCTGGTCATTCTGCTCACTCATGTCACTCACAAGGGTACCCCATGGAATTTCAATGACACATGTCACTCCACCCTCCAGTGCCTCAAGGATGCTTTCACCTCTGCTCCTATTCTCATCCACTGGGTCCCCAATGCTTTCCTAATCATTGAGACTGATGCCTCCAACTATGCCATTGCCAGCATTCTCTCCCTCTGATGTCTGGATACTGAAGTCCACTCTGTTGCATTTTATTCCCATACCCTTTCTGCCCTCAAGCTCAACTATGACACCCACAACAAGGAGTTGCTTGCCATCCACAAAGCTTTTTGGACTTGGCAGCACTATCTCGAAGGCTCTGGCACTCCAGTCAATGTTGTGACTGACCACAAGAACTTGGAGTATTTCACTACTAGTAAGCTTCTCACTCAGTGTCAGGCCCAGTGGTCAGAGTTCCTCTTGCAGTTCAATATGGTCACCCAGTTCCATCCTGGATGTTTGGGTATGAAGCCCAATTCCCTCACTAGATGCTGGGATGTTTATTCCAAAGAGGGGGATAGAAACTATGCTCACATCAATTCCCACAACTTTTGCCCTGTTGTAGGGAGTCATGCTTCCCTATGATTGAAATATGGTATATTTCCACCTTTTCAGACCATCCAACATGCTGTCCAGATGACTGCATTCATAGGCACTCAATCTGGACCCACCAGATCCATTTTTCCATGCTACCAGACCTACTGCATATACTGGATGTGTTACATTTTCTCCACTTATTATTCTTTTCTTTCTTACCTTTCCAATTGTACATACATTTATCCATCCTAGGGCTCATCCTTATCATCCTCAAAACCCTGTGGCTTGCTCTTATCCATGTTGTATGTCTTTCCCTCTCCTTTTTCATTCTCATCACATGGCATATTGGCTGTGCCATTCCCTAGTTACCATTTCTTCTCACTAGAATGTTGAATAACAGTAAACCTGTCTGAAGTGACAGGAGAGGTCAGTAGAAATGAGGGAGGCATGATATGCTCTTCCCAAGGGATTTAGAGTACAAAGGTGAGGTTCTATGCTTTTTAGGACTTAAAACCTACTGATTCCGAGCTGGAACTGGGTGTTCTGACAGCTCAAAGATGCGTTGGAGCAGTATACAACCTTCCTGACAGGTTCGAGAGGTATGGTGGTGACAGATGGCAGTAAACGGTGGCGGAATGGTAGAAATGGCGGCAGTGGTGGTTGTAGATGTTGTCGAGCATCAGCAAGGTCATACAAAATAGTGGGAGAGGTAAAAGATAGATTCTTATGTACATAGGTACACTAGTTTATAGTCCCAGGCACCACCAAGACTGTGAGACAAGTGTGAAAGGAAGAAAGCCAGTCTAAGTATGTTCTGTCAGGCAGATACATGATGGCGGCACTACTCTACAGAGTCTGTGTCAAAGAAATAAGACAGAAACACTTACCAACAGGGATGGGACATCTTGCAGGCTTGGGATGGTCTTCTTTGGTGTAGAGAATGGCAGTTCCCTACAATTGAATCCTTACATCCCATGCCATTCCGTCTTCACGACACTTTCCATCAGGTTTCCGATGTGTGTGGACACTTCCCGCACTCATTCCGTCGCTTTCCCACGATGTCTGCCGCTTTCCCGCGCCGTTTCCGCCACTTTCTGTCTCAAATTACTGTCGGAATCATTCCATTATTGCCATCTGCCATGTCCTGTCCGTCCTGTCAGTCTGTGGGTAGGTTGTTTTACACTTTCCGTCTATTTTTATGACTTTCCGTCCCCGTCAGCACCATCCTGTCTGACGGAACCACTTGTTTTCTGACAGAACCGCTTATTTTCAGTCAGTATGTACTTTTCGGCCACAGAAACTACTTTATGGTATGGGTAGAGTCTTGGGTATGCCCGGGACTATAAAGTATTGTCATTCGGACTTTGAAGAAATCTTTCTGCATCTTTCCGTTTACCATCTAAACTGTCCCATCCATTTCTGCTGTCACAGTCGCTGTTCTTGACCATCCCGTTGGTCTATCATGCTCTTTACAACCCGGCCAGTCCTGCATTCCATCCGGGAGTGTCCAGACCCACCGTTTCTCGACCTACTGCACTTGGGACGGTAAGCCCCAGTCCTTTCCAACTGTATCCCTCTTCCTGCTCTCTCTGGGGACGAACCTATTGCATCCCCTTCACCCTGTCTGCAGTCCACCTGCTACAAGAGCAGCTTGGATTATCATTCTTCATCGGCCACGGAACAATGGTTCCATTTGGTTTGACTGAGCGGTGTAGGGAGCCATGCTTACCTACAGTTGAAAACCAGTATAGTCCCACCTTTTCAGATCATCCTACAGGCAGTCCGGACGACTGCATTCACGCGCACTCAATCCGGACCCACCGGACCCACTTTCCCATGCTACCAGACCTACCACACGTACTGGATCCTCGCAAACCATGTCCACCGCCATTGTCCCTCGTGTCCATCCGTCTGTCTCGTCTTGTGGGTGAGTCCTTATATCGTTCTATGATCATTTACATTCGTTATCACTTTGTACCCGTACACCCAGACCACACTGCACTCACTGGTCTCACCGGACCCATACCGGTCTCACCCGGACACTATGTACTTTTGCCCGGTTTCTTCATTTAAGTGTTTGTACAGTCCTGGGAATGCCCAGACTATAAAGCGTTGTGGATTACATACTAAAAAAATCTTTCTGCATCTTTCCATTTACCATCTAAACCGTCCCGTCCATTTCCGCCGTTGCAGTCGCCGTTCTTGACCATCCCGTTGGTCTATCATGCTCTTTACGACCCGGCCAGTCCTGCATTCCATCTGGGAGTGTCTGGACCCACCATTTCTCGACCTACCACACTTGGGACAGTAAGCCCCAGTCCTTTCCGACTGTATCCCTCTTTCTGCTCTCTCTGGGGATGAACCTATCGCATCCCCTTCACCCTGTCTGCAGTCCACCTGCTACAAGAGCAGCTTGGATTATCATTCTTCAGCAGTAAGTGACGGAATGAGATGGGGTGAGACGGGATGTGCGTGGTGTAGGAAACCAAGTTTCCCTACGTTTGAAATCCCCTTTTATGCCCTATGCAATGCTCACCAGATGTTTCCGGATGGAGCTACAGTCTTTGGTGGTCTTCCGATGACTCTTCCGCTGCTTTCCTGCGATGCCCACCACTTTCCCACACTGCTTCTGCTGTCTTCTGGTCAGAAGAACTCCTAGAATTGGCCTTCTGTGTCATCCCATCCAACTGTTCTGTCCTTGGATGAGCTTACTTCTATGTTTCTTCCATTTCATCATTTTTCCGATGGTACTGGTGTCTTTCTGCCTTCCAAAACATGTCGGAAGAGGTCAGAATATTTGATTTTCACTTGGAACACCTTGTTTTTGGTCGGAAGACACCTTTTCTACATCAGAAACTACTTTACAGTGTTTGTACAGTCCTGGGAATGCCTGGACTATAACGTGCTGTTGCTTACATACACAAGAAAGTTTTTCTGCATCTTGTTCACTGCCCGTTTACATCTGCTGGACCGTTTCCGCCACCATTACCACCATTCTTGACCATTCCATTGGTTATTTATGCTCCTTATGACCCGGAAGACCCACTGCTTCACCCGGAACCAGTTGGGCACCCATCTACCACCTCGGGCCATAAGACCTAGCACTCTTCTACCTGTATGGCCTCTCTGGTCTCTCTGGGGACGAACCATTCGCATCCCCTTCACCTATCTGCAGTCTGCCTGCTACAAGAGCAGCTCAGATCTACGTTTTACAGCAGCAGACGGTGGAACATGTGTGGGATGGAACGATGAGGATGACTGGTTGTTGGAAGCTAACAAAACGGGGGATTTCAGTACTAGGGAGCTGGTGCTCCCTACAACGTTCTGATGCTGCAGACACCACCCTGACAGTTATTGTTCTTTCTGATGCTTCTCTGCAGCACTTTCCCTTTTTATCTTGTTTCCACACTAGCCCTAAAGTACACTGGATGTATATAAGGACTATGGATTAGCTGGGGGAATCCCCAGCTAAATCTGTGCAATCATACATAGTGTCTTAGCATTCTTTGAGTGATTGGCCCACAATCTCTCTTAGTACTCCTTTTGAGGCAAACATCATTAGCTCTACATCAGTGAGCAACTTGTGAACATGTAGACTTCATATTGCTTCACCTAACAGCTTGTACTATGTTGTACCTAGCATAACAGGATGCTCATGAACTGTGTTTGCTGCCATTGTCCCTCATGTCCATCCATCTGTCTCATCTTGCAGGTGAGTTTTCATATCATTCTATGTTTATTTATATTTGTTATCACTTTGTACTCATACACCTGCACTGCACTGCACTCACCAGTCTCACTGAATATTACATTTTCTCCACCTTTTCTTCTTTCCCTTCTTTCCCCTCTGACTATATGTACACTTATCCATCCTAGGACTTATCCTCTTCGCCCTCAAAGCCTTGTGGCTCACCCTTGTCCATACTGTATGCTTATCACTCTCTCTGTTCCTTCTCATCACATGGCACCTAGGTTGTGCCATTCCTTAGTTACTATCTCTCCCTTCTGGAATGTTCTGATGCTGGGAACACTGCCCTGATGGTTACTATTCTTTCTCATGCTTCTCCACAGCATTTTCCCTTTTTATCTTGATTCCACACTAGCCCTAAAGTACACAGGATGTATATGAGGACTACAGATGAGCCTGGGGAACCCCCAGCTAAATCTGCACAATTATATGTAGTGTTTCAGCATTCTTTGAGTGATTGGCCCACAATCTCTCTTAGTATTCCTTTTGAGGCAAATATTGTTAGCTCTACATTAGTGAGCAACTTGTGAACGTATAGACTTTGTATTGCTTCACCTTACAGCTTGCACTATGTTGTACCTAGCATAACAAAAGATTTAGCTCACCCCATTGCTTTCCTGTCTAGGAAGCGACCACCCCCATCCCACCATTGCATCCCAGAGAAGTCGAGACTCTCCATTGCCTGAATGATGGCCTCCTCACCATATAGCAGGATCTTCCAGGACAGCTGCTCCTCCTGCCAACCCCAGATATTGCCCAAACCTCCCACCTGTTGAAAGGGGGGTAACCTATGAACCAGTACAGCAACTGTATGCAGTACCAACCCCAGCAGAATCATTCTTGAATATGGAATGTCTTGCCCATGTGCTTCAGCTTACCAGCCAGCCCCCACCAACTTCCCAGTCCAGTGAAGGCAACAGCCCTGCCAGCTCCTCCCCTTCACCACCACCTATTTGCATCGACACCCCCCAGCCTGCCAATATGCCCTTGGAACTTAAAGCTGGTCTACCCAATAACTTTTCTGGATCCTCTCAGGAAGCCACTCACTGGATCAAGGCCATGAAGGCCTACTTCACCATCAATGCTGCCCTCTATCCTGATGACAGCACCAAGGTCCTCACCACCTTGAATCACATGAATAAAGGACAAGGAGTTCAATTCTCTGAGTCATGGTTGGACAAGATGTCCAACACCACCATTCCTGCTGCTGAGAAAACATTCAAAGCACTAGTCCTAGATTTCACCTCTACCTTCTTCCCTTTCAACATCATTATGTCTGCCAGAGAACAGCTAGAATGTCTAGAACAGAAAGACCTGAAGAGGATCAGAAGCAATGATGGCTTCCAACAATACATTACTGACTTTGTGTTAAACTTGGGTGATGGACTCGGGGTAACTCCAAAGGTCCAGAGTTGAGGGGGTTGGATGGGACTTGGCTTCACTGTATGTGGTGCGCCCTTGCTTTGACTTGGTCCCAGATTTGCAGAGAGGTCAGAGGTCGGAGTTGGTAGTCATGCAATGACAACCAAAGGCGAGGTGGGAGAATGTCTAGTTCTGTTAATATTCAAACTGAAGAAATACATGGCGTATTCTATGGAGTTTATATACAGAGGGGATCATATTACTAAGTCTGGATGTCGGATGACAGAACATACTGGAGGATCAGAGGTAAACATGTGCCAGTGTATCGCCTCGGAGCTGTGCTCCTAGGCGAGCACTGGTCTCAGAGGTATCTAAGCGAAGAATGGAACGTAAAGGATGAGTAATGAAATGGGGACATAAGAGAGGTGGTCATAGGGTATTACTAAACTACAAGTCTGAGTGTTGTAAGTACAGAGATAACAAAGATCAAACTGGGGTTGGTACCGGATATGTCAGAGTTTCACTTCATGGATTTCGGGATATGACAGTATCCCCCTCTTAGGCCTGAACCCTTGAAGGCTGCTTTGACTCATGTGACTTTGTTGATCTGGTTGGAGTTGAACTAGCCGAGTGTGGAACACATGGGTTATATAAGTTGAGCCTTAGCCTGAAAACTTTCTTCATCACCCACCATTCATACCTCCCATGTCTGCCTACCCTGATATCAAGACATGGGACGACGCGCGCCTCTTGAAGAACGTCAACAACAACAACATGCTGTGGAACGCCAAGGCGGCAGAGCAGAGGAGACATTTGAAGGCAAAGAAAGAGGTGGAGGAGTGGAGGAAGGTGGAGGAGGCCGCTAGGAAGAAGAAGGCCGAGGAGGAGGCTGCACAGGCAAGGGCAGAGAAGGTTGCAGCAGCAAAGAGGCATGCAGAGGCTGAGGCAGCAGCAAAGAAGCAGGCAGAGGTGGTGCAGGCGGAGCAGGAGCGCGGAGCAACAAGCTCCGGAAAGGGCAAGGTGAAGGCGAACAAGTTGGCAGCATGTCGGAGGTGTGAAGACCACAGACTGGACTGCATGCCAGGGACTGGCAAGTCCACCTTGTTTGTGGAGTGCCAGGAGGTCAAGGTGAAGTGTGAGCGCCCAGGGGAAGAAAAGCCGGAGAGGAAGAGAAAGAGGAAGGATGTGGTAGATGCGAACAAGCAGGCCCAGAAGAAGGTCCAGTCAGAGGAAGCACTGGAGGTGACAAAGGCCGACTTGATGGAGGACATCAAGATTATCGCCAAGTCATTAGAGGACTTGGGTGACGTTCTGAAGGGACAGTTGGACCAGCAGAACTTACTGCTCAGATAGCTGGTGGAGCTGAGGGTGGCGGAGGTGTACCCAGACAATGGGTTTGAAGACAAGGATGCGGAGTGCGCAGAGGCGGCGGCAGAGGTAGAGGAGTGCTGAGTGGAGGCT
>JBBPKK010000999.1:0-12980 GCA_038089215.1 Tylopilus vinaceipallidus | reverse complement strand
CCGCAGTTGAAACACTTACCCTTTTGGGCAGCGTCGATGTCCATTGCGTTTGGGTCTTGCCGGGTGGACAGTCCGGCGGTTGCATTGTTGCCCCATCTTTTACTTGAGCTTCGGGCGAGCTCGAATTGTTCGAACACATTTCCAACGTTACGTACTTGCCCGATCCAATCGGCAAGGTTGGTGGGGGCGTCATCCCCATGGAGATTGAGGGAGATGTGTCTCACGATCTCCTCTTGGGCATTTTTGATTAAGACGTGGGTACCCATCACCTCGTCTATTCCGGCGTACCAGTACAGAGTTTCCCATTGTGTCAGGAAGGCCTCTGTCTGCCTTGTTCCTTGCTTGAGGGTTTGAAGTTCCCTCAATGCTCTCCCTTGTCTCGTAGCCGACCTGAAGCGGTGGGAGAGTTCCTTCTCCAGGTCTTTTATTGCCCACCATGAGTTGTCGGCAAGCTTTGTCTCTATATGGTATCGGGCCCATTCGCCCGCTCCATTTCTGTCTCCTTCTTTCCCCGAGCCGATCCGAGACAAGACCGCAAGGGTGACTTCCTTTTTTGAGGAGAAGGTCTCCTGGTTCATTTGCAAGGTATACCTGCATTTTGATCCACCACTCATCGAAACGGGAGTAGTCACCGTTAAAGGACCCTGGATCTGGGATCAGGTCCACCTTTTTCGTAACTTTGACCTCTGTCCAAGGTCCTCTTGCCGATGCTTTGGCAGCGTTTGCCTTTGCTTCTGCGGCAGCAGCCTGGGCTTCAGCTGCGGCTAGTTGTGTTTGTAGTCCTGCCAGCAGGACTTGCAAGTCAAGAATTTGCTGCCCGTAATCCATTCTTTTGGGAGACGGGGGAATTGATTCTGTGGACTCGGAAATTTTGTCTAAGTAGTACTAACTACTTCCTACTCAGAACCTTTGGCCGTGGGTCGTAAGGCCAGTTGCGCTTTTCTCTAAGCGACTTCCTTGTTTGCTCCCTTTGGAGTTTTCTTGGTGCGCCGTAAGGTTTGGCGCGGGGTACGTAAAATTGTTGGACTAGTTCCCCGTTGGGTCCTAAGTCAAACCTTGCCTGTTTCTTTACCACAGGGGGGGTGTACTTATATTGACGCTCCGCAGGGAAGAAAGCCTGGGCGTCGGGGAGGGGGAGTGGTTCAAGAAGAGTGAGGTCTATCTCCTCTTCTTCGACTTTGACCGTTACTTGGTCGTTTGGGTCGAATTCGTATTCCGGTTCGTCTACCGGTTCGACCTTGACTCATATTGAAATTTGACCGGCTTCCCAGTCGAGAGTTTGGGTAGGGTGGGCAACCCTGAGCATCCTTTGTATGTATGAAACGGGAGGGCTAGTCACGCTCGACCATTATTCCAATCGGGTCAACGACCTTCCCGACTTGGTTCGTATGTCAACAGCTGGTGGGCACAAGACTGCTCTTGCACCAACTGTGACTGGTACTACATAGACTAGAAAGAATGTGCCTCACGTGGACACGCCTTTCGGCAATAGAAAAGAAGGGGTTTTGCCGCGGTGTTTAAACACTTTAAAGCCTCTCGAGGCTACGGACTACTCCACGAATAGGTTGCTAAGAGTCTATCCTCTCGTATAGAGAGTGGCTACTTTAAAAAGAAGGGGGTGCCCAAGAAGGATAAGGTCCCGTATAAGCCTCGGGTCCGGCTATGGTTTAGCAGATAGGCTCTGCCAGGCGCGATAGAGTAGGGTGAGCGGAAAGGAGTTAAGTCCTAATGTAGCGCAACCCAAAACCAGTACTGGACATGGCTCAGGCTACTCTGTTCACTAGGCTTATAGGAGTCAAGATTGAGGGGAATAGCCACAAGGACTTAACTGGGGTCCTTGGGTGATATCATTCAAGTATATATAGCATAGGGACATGTTTGTATGTATTGACTAAAGGTTCGTGCGTATCTACATAGCATGATGTCATGTGGGAAAGTATAGTAAGCATATGACGTATCGTGCAAGTTGTGCCTGTCATGAGGCGGTCTAGAGTGCCACAGGGCACGGCGATCAAAGATAAGCGCCTCGGGGCACGGAGATTAAATACACGAGGCAGATAAGGGTCTAGGCCCCTACCATGTGCGTGCCTGACATCTGGACAGCTCGGATCCCTCCAAGCCGGTCGTCACGTGAACCAGTCATGTGCTAAGTCTCACGGTCACGTGCTCGTAGAGCAAAATAGTCTAAGTCCATTGTCGTGATACTGGCAGCTTAGGGCAAATCGTAACAATAGGGCAAATCGTAACAGTCAGGTTAGTCATGCAAGGCTTTCCCCAGATCCCTGAAGTCAATTTCCATCAAACTTACATGCCTGTCACTTGTCAGACCTCACTAAATTCCTTGTACTTGCTGTGAAACATGACTGGAACTCCACTGTTTTGATACCAAAAGGGCATTCCTACATGGCAAGCTCAAAGAGACAATTTACATGAAGCAGCTGCATGGTTTTGAGCAGTATGGTGAGTGCCAGATACTGGCGAGCCGGCAGCAGCACTCTCCCAGCTGTGTTGCAAGCTCCCTCTGACATTTTATGTCCATGTGAGTATCTGTTCCTAGCCTCTCCCAAGCAAAAAGCCTGCATTGGTTTCACTCCAGCCCCAGTTGACCACAATGCCCTCCAGGACATTCCAACTGTGTACACCTACCAGGCCTTTGTAGAGACAGACATGGCTGGCTACCTCGTCCACTAGTGATTCACCATGAACCTCTACAATGAGTCAAGGCCATACTGTAGTTTTAATGCAAGGAATTCATTGTAATAAGAATACAACTGTAGTGCACAATTGACTTATAGCTAGTTGTGCATCACTACTGCATTACATAGGGACAGAACCTGAGCTCAAGTGTGCATGAGAGAGGTCACAGTTGGGGTGGAGGCAACATGTCCTGCTGGAATCAGTTTACTCCTTTCTCCAGGTGTACATTGCGTTCATCACCAAACATGCTACTCCATTTCTGCCTCCATCCTGCATTGCTACCACTCCCATACCGCCAGCAAGTCTGGTGCCCACCACCAAGAGCAAGGAATCCACCTCCAACTCTACAGCCTCAGATGAGGCACTTCCCAGTGATAGTGATCACCACATAGATGGAATATGGGGTGACTATGCATGCCTCCATAGAACCATACATACCTCCTCCCTCCATGGAAAGCTGATCATACCATTACAAACATCAGAAAGGGCCATGAGACCACTGTCCCTTTATCTATCTGGGTGCACACTCTCTTTGTGTCATCACCGACCTGGCTGATGGTGTAGACCAGGATGTTTTGCTACAAATCCTGTTGTATATGCTGTCATCACATTCCACACCCACCAAGAATAGCCATGCCCCATCCTCCTCTTCCTTGTGCTCACCAACATTTGAAACTGCTCACTCTCTTCATCCCACATTTGTGGGCTTGACACTCACCTGGCACATTGTGCCCACTACTCCAAGTTGGATTGTAATGTCCCATATGTGATAATGCTGTTGCAAGACAATGTTGCCCTTGTGCAAGTCACTGTTGTCAGAATTCTCTTGCAAATTGTTCATTTTCTCCCCTGCCCCTGAATGCATGCTAATCCCAACCACAGCTAATGAGGTGACTGTTATCATGCCCTTGAATACTTCTACCTTTCCTGAGTACGTCATTCTGAACATCCACTATCTGGTCCAAGATATGGAGGTCTCTGTCCTTGCAACATATGCACAGCATGTGGCTTGCCTCACTAATATGACACTATGGTACCTTGAAAGGGGCCAGACACTCAAAGCACATAGAATTGCTCCTGGTACCAATGACAGACAAGAATATGATGACACTTCACTAACATGTTGCAGCATTCTGCAGCATGCTCCATGTAGGAAACTAAGGCACATGGTGTTAGATCTGGGTAGTTGTTCAATTGGTAAGTGTCAAGATGTACATAGGAGTATTACCTAAGCTGTTGCATTATGGATGGACAAAAGAAAGAAAGAAGAAAATGGGATTCAGTAAGTATCAATGTAACATGTGAAGGTACAAAGTCTGGACAACAAAGCATCAAGAGCAGTGTTGAGCTGCACAATTCAGTATCAAAAGGTGAGTGAGTTGTTTAACCTGTTTTGTGTATTACTGCTATCCTGATAATACACAGTGCTGCTATCCAAACCCATGGCCCTGACCCAGATGATGAATCAATCGTCCCTGACAATGGTGAGATCAAACATTCCTCAAATAAATTGTTTATCTCTTATTGCAACACCTGCTGAAATCTATTAGAAAGTGAAAGTTACATTCTTCACCATTGAGGATACAGACTACAGCTACACTACTGTGTGAACAGAATGGCCAAGCATACATCACCAACACAAAAAGTGAATGTGTGACCTTGTGAGGATACAACTGCCTTTCTATCCTTCCTGATCCATTTGGATACACTACAGTACTGTCCCTTTAACTCTCCTTGAAGAACAAGGACTGTCTGGTTCTTGCAGGTGGGACTTGCAGGTGTGAGGAAATATGCAGGCACATGATGAGATTCCACCTTTGATCCCCCATGATTTCAAGTGGTAAAGAGGAACACAGATCCTAGTGGAGCAGCACCTTCAGAATTCATGAAATGATCTGGGCATGTGGTTTGCATAACCTGTTTGATATAGTTACCACCCACATATCTGACACCAATATTGAAGCACAGATGATGCAGTGAAAAATCACAGAAGATGTCATCAAAAAGCCATCTGTCATATCCCGAAATCCACAAAGTGCAACTCCAACATATCAGGTACCAACCCCGGTACCAACCCCGGTTCGATCTTTGTTATCTCTGTACTTATGACACTCGGACATGTAGTTTAGTGATACCCTATGACCCTCTCTCTCTTACATTCTATTTTGTTACTCATCTCTTACGTTCCATTCTTCGCTTAGATACCTCCAAGACCAGTGCTTGCCTAGGAGCACAGCTCTGAGGCGATGCCCAGCACATGTTTACCTCCAACCCTCCAGTATGTTCTGTCATCCAACATCCGGACTTAGTAATACAATTCCCTCCATATATAAACTCCATAGAATACACCCTGTATTTCTTCAGTTTGAATATCAACAGAACTGGACATTCTCCCACCTTGCCTTTGGTTGTCATTGCATGACTTCCAACTCTGACCTCTGACCTCTCTGCAAATCTGGGACCGAGTCAAAGCAAGGGCGCACCACATATGGTGAAGCCAAGTCCCATCCAACCCCCTCAACTCTGGACCTTCAGAGTTACCCCGAGTCTGTCGCCCAAGTTTAACACCATCCGACAACACCTGGAATAAAATTTCTCATATAGAATTAATCATGACAATATGCAGGAAATGCTAACCTTGGTCCAATAACTAGATGCAATCTTTATCTGTGATCTGCCAAGGATTACTCACCTCTTCAGAGGCATCTGATTCCAGTTCTGGAAGGGGTGTAGAAGCTTGGGGTGTTTGTGGTTCAGGTTTCTTGGAGGATGCTATCAATGCCTTGAGTTGAGAATATTGCCAGCCTTTGAGGTGAACACCATTCAAGAAGAAACCAGATCTATGTGAAAATTAGAGGAGAATAGGAGGATGAGATAATAACTTGGCATACTTGGTTGCAACATGTTTGTTTTTCACTTCATAATTGTGGTGACCAAAAAATGACACCACACTGGTTAGTTTGTTGACAGCATACAAAGTCGCTTGAGTTCCTTTTCTCTCTCCACCAACAATCCACACATCCTGACCTATGTCCTTTGCAGGGCAAGAATACTGGCTTGTGCAAAGACATAAAGGGATAGGTGTCTGGATCTATGATGACCTGTTAGTAAATCAAAGTAGTAATGCATGCAACTTGCTCTAATATGGTCAGCAATAGAGACTAGCTCAACAGTCCCTTCAGAAAAGTTGATTGAGTGAACCAAACCTGAAAACCTGCAGTTATCACCTCTGACAACCTGAAGTATATCTGCCACTGAGATATCAAACCCCCTCTCTTTTGTAAAGGAAAGGGTGTTTTCACATGGAGAAACTTTGGCTTCATCCAGTGAAATGTTGATGTATTTCTCAAAGTCTTCCCCTTCCTGGAATAACTGGACCCATATTATATCTCCTTCCATGGACTCTAATAATCCTTTTTTTCCACTGTGTCTTCCATGCAAAACAGATACTGGATCTCCTTGCATTTTTCCATCAAACTTTGGCAAGGATGTGTGTGAGAGCTCAACACTGGTAGTGGCAGAAGTCAAGAATCATCTCCCTAAAGGTAGATCTGTCACCAGGAAAGTGTTTGGTACCAAAACCTGATAACCAACACATTAGTGTATGATCTGGGGGAAATTAGGTTGACTTACAACATCAGTGCTTTGCAATAGCATGGTGACATTATCTTCTGCATCAACAAGGACATTGCCAAGTGATCCAATGTGGATGCCAGCCATGATCTTGACTGCATCACCTTGTGAAAAACACCACCTAGCATCCACTAAAGAAATGACACAGGAATCTATGTCAGAATCCAATGGATGAATGGACATGAAACCTTCATCCAAGCTAAGTGATACTATGGAACATTTCTAGCCAACAAGAGATCCTTGAAGAGGGCATACACAATTACCTTGGTGCCAGAAACATGTTGAGAATGTGTGGTATGTACATGCAACAAGGTCCAAATCAACCCTTGCTTCCACATGCAAGGCAATCAGGTCTGGGTGGAGGATTGAAACAACTTCCAAAGAAGAAGGGGCAAATGAATGGCAAAGCAAGCCACAATGGTAATAACTCCCATTGCATTGCATGATTCCAGCCTCCAGATTGGTAGTATAAACCTTGAGGCCTGCTTTGGCAGCCTCTGTTGCATTAAATAATCCCAGCTGGTGATGCTTGTGCTCTCTCATTTCTAACATGTCTTCATTGTCAATTGTGTCATATGGATGATGATGGGGGACAACTAGCACCTCACAGCAACTGGCTTGAACTGTGAGGATGTAGCATATATCATTTTTGTAAATTCCACAAGTCACTCAAGCCCAAGTGTTTGAGTGAGCGGGTGGTGGTGTGTCAGGCATAACTGTCCCATTAAAATGAACAATGCTCTGAATTGCAGTCTTGTGTGATATTGGACATGTGTTGGATATCAACACTGGACTTGCATCAGTAATTTAGGACATATCTAATTTCATCTAATTGATCTAATTTTGGATGCCAAGCATAATTAGCACAATTATCCAATGAGATGGATTATTCAACCTGCTATTGAGCTTTGAGTACCCATTTTTCCCTCATCTATTGCCTGCTTTATATCAGAACAGCTCCATCTCAATTTGTCTGACTACCAACACTGTTTCTATGTGCCAAAGTCCTCGACACAACCTATGCAACTGAGTGGTCCCTGCAGGTTAGGCAGTATGTGACATGCCAAAACCATCCATGCAGTGTAATCAGGCATCACAACTCCACTCACCATGAACTAATTAAACACTTTGAACAAATTAGCTAGACCTGAGTCACTTTAGACATCCCCAGAATAGTTGCTAACTGTCTTATTTGTCTCAGAGATCTCACCAGTCTCACAGTCTGCCATAAGATTAATAAGATTGAATTAGTGGCAAATTAGACAAAATTAGATCCACCCTAAATTACTGATGTGATGCTGTGACATAGATCTTTATAGGAAGGAATGGAACATTGGAGCATACTAATCCATGGGTTTGTAGTATGGTCCAACAAGAATTAGCCATGCCACCAAAAAAAAAAAATTAGAATATGGAAAGATGAAACAAGTGTGATTTCTTACCAGTAGGGAATTCAACAATGAAAACATGTGGGTCATCAATTTGGGGTGGCAGATGATGGAGTTGAAGTACACTTGTTCCAACCAACAGAGGAGGATTGGGGGGGTCCTGGTACCATGCAAACAGAGTCTTCAGCTGATGTGCATATGATGCCTGCCCACCAGGTAGAACTTCCTTGGAAAGGTAAGTGGATTGATGATCAGTGTCAACATCATAGTCTAATTCCTCCTCCCTATCTTCATCACTGTTTGCTTCAGCTGCATCAACATCAAGAAACTGTGAAACTGCCACCCTCCAATGTTTTGTTGGGCTGGGATTTCTGAAAGGAGAGGATAACTGATGAACAAGAGACTGAGGTGATGGTGATAGCAAAACTGGCTTGGAAAATGAGATGCCAAGAGCCTGCATGGCTGATTTAACAATTGAAGCAGCTGGTGATATGATACTAGAGTTGGCTGAAAAATCAATCTCATCATCCTTAGATTGGCAACCAAATATTGCATTAAATGTTGGTGCCCATTCCTCATCGATATAGCGATTGCCAAACCTTCTCTTGAACTGAGCAACCAATGCTGGAAACTCAATCACTTCAGTCACCCAGTCATGTACAAGCTTCCATGCAGCAACACCATGTTGCAAATCTGTAGGCAGTATGAATGAGCCAATACAATGAGTGGATAAGAGAAACCTACCTGCAGGTAGGGTGGATGGGAGATCACCTGGTGCTTGCACTAGATCTATGGTGGCCATTCACATTAGTAGCTTTATAGAATCCACACAAAAACCTACTGTCATCAGAGGTGCAACAATCAAGGGCTTTCAAGAAAGCCTCAAACCCATGAAGTCCATTGTTGTCAATGAAGTCAACAAGGTCCAGCCAGTCATCTGGTTTGTACTCCTCTCAACCTGCTAGTGTAAGCTCCAACTTTTGAAAAAAGTGAGTTGTGGAAATGTTTTTCCTTGTGAGCTCATCTACTACCTGAATTGCTGAGTCTATAGACATTGAAGGTGTAATTGAGAAAGGGACAGTTTGAGACATGGAGTAACTTGTCAATGAGCAGGTAAGTTGTGGATGATGGTGAAAGAAAGGAGAGCTTATGTAATGGAATGGATGTAGTGCACTCTAGCTCAGTCTTCACATGACTGGCTGGTGACAAGGCTACCTTTGTAATGCTATCATGTAGCTATGCACAAATAAGTAAAACTGTGCACAGAAGTCTCAACACATCATCACTACTGGACAGAGAAAATCAAGTAATATGGTTCATATCTGTTCAGGAACTAGGAACATAAGAACATAATTAAAGAGTCAGAAAGTTGTATGAAAGAATTCATCAAACAAGGGGAGCAAATAATCAGCCATGGCCCTGCATATATTAGCTTTGTCACCACCATCATCACACCAGCCCTATGCATACTAACATCATTATCATTGTTGCCTTCACCATGCACATACAAGTGAAGTTGTCATGCCACCATGGTTCTTGTTGTGGTGATACTATTACTGCAGCATGGTGGCTATCATCTTCATCATCCTGGTAACATCATGAAATTGATCTTGGACATACCAGGGAGTTGTTGTTGTTGTCATAATTGATGTGTATGGCATGTGTGCTGGTGAAGTTATCATTGTCCCACATGCACACATGCACATGTTGTCATCACTGTCTGTGATGTGTCCATTGTGGACACATGCTGCTGTGGCATTAGCAGCACAGAAACATCTTTTCTCTTGTCTTGGTGATGAAGTGGGCTTGTCCTTGCTGTTGCCATCATCATCCACATTCACTATGAGTGTAGTGTTGTGGTGGTGGTGGTGGTACAGTGGGGCAAGAGGATGATCCATCATGTAATGGAGGGTCAATCAAAACTTGACCAATCAATCAAAACATGCATGCACTCAATAGCAACAACACTTACTCCTGAGTATGTCCCCTCCAATGCCTCATGGAGTTGCTCACCCCAAAAAAAGATCTGATTGCCTAGTGATCTGGGTAGTCCTCAGGAGAGGTGAAAAAAAAGGTGCATTTGTTCCACCCTTGTAGTGGTTGCAAGTTACAGCTAATTGCAAAATGATGTGGAAAATGCACTTTAAAAAATTCATGTGGCTGTGTGAGGACCTGCATGCATCTGAGTGAAATTGTGCATGGGAAAAAAATTGCTCACTGTTGATCCATTGAATCCACCATGCCTTGTTGACTGTCCATTGACCTTAAAGCCCATATCCCAGCTCTCTATAACCAGGGCTACACTGCCAAAAAAATCAGTAGCATTCTAGGTGTCAAAAAATCACTTGTATACATATATGTACAACTCTCAGGTGCTATGCCAATTATGGTGTCATTTACCCTTCACCTACTCTTGCATTGTTGGTCATTGTGCAAATTCTCAACATGGCAAATATGCAATTTATACAGACTAGTTAAACATTGCTATACTATTTACCTCAATGAGATTCAGCATGAGCTCTACATTAAATGTCACAAGTATGGATGATTCAAACCATTCTTTGGATAATCTTCTCTTTCATGGTGGTACTACCTTTGCCTTTGCCTTTCTTTATGGCTGAATAGATAGTTAGAGCAGCAGTGAAGCATAATTTCTCACCTCAGGACAAGTAGGGGAGGGCAACAATATGGTGTGATGCAGCATAAGCTTTTGCTAGCAGTTACACTCTTACTCAGATGTGTGTGGGGTCCTCACACAGCCACATGAATTTTTTGAAGTGTGTTTTCTGCATTGTTTTGCAATCAGTTGTAAGAGAGAAAGTGTCATATCCCAAAATCTACCAAGCACAACTCTGACATATCCAGTACCAACTCCAATACCAACTCTTGTTTGATCTCTATCATCTTTGTACTTACAACACTCAGACTTGTAGTTTAGTAATACCCTATGACCCTCTCTCATACATTCCATTTCATTACTCATCTCTTACATTCCATTCTTCACTTAGATATCTCCAAGACTAGTGCTCGCCTAGGAGCACAGCTCTGAGGTGATGCCCAGCACATATTTACCTCCAACCCTCCAGTATATTCTGTCATCCAACATCTGGACTTAGTAATATGATTTCCCTCTGTATATAAACTCCGTAGAATATGCCATGTATTTCTTTAGTTTGAATATCAATAGAACTAGATGTTCTCCCCTCCTGCCTTTGGTTGTTGTTGCATGACTACCAACTCCAACCTCTGACCTCTCTGCAAATCTGGGACCAAGTCAAAGCAAGGGCACACCACATATGGTGAAGCCAAGTCCTGTCCAACTCCCTCAACTCTGGATCTTTGGAGTTACCCCAAGTCCATTGCCCGAGTTTAACAGTATATTCAAACTCACTCTTGCTTTGACTCCTTAACTCACTATGGCCACTCAAGTAACCAGATCCTGTTCGCAAGCAATTGCAAACCCCCCTGTCTCCCCCAGATTTAACCCTCTACATGCCTTCAGCAGTAGTTGCCAAGGCCCCAACCTCATAGAACAATTCCACAGTTTTTCCACCAGATGCACTCCAGCCTCTGTGTCTCAGGCCCACTCACCTCTGCACTCCCCTACTCCAGGAGCATGCATTGAAGAGCTTGCTGATGACACACCAGCCAATGCATCATTCCATACTCCCAGCAACAAAGGCAACCCCAAGAACCAGGATGAGCCCAGAGATGACCCCTGTTACGCTAGGTACGACGTAGTGCAAGCTGTAAGGTGAAGCAATATGAAGTCTACACGTTCACAGTTGCTCACTAACGTAGAGCTAATGTCGTTTGCCTCAAGAGGGATACTAAGAGAGATTGTGGGCCAATTGCTCAAAGAATGCTAAGATACTACGTATGATTGTGCAGATTTAGCTGGGGATTCCCCAGGCTAACCTATTAGTCCTTATATACATCCTGTGTACTTTAGGGCTAGTGTGGGATCAAGATAAAACAGGGAAAATGCTGTGGAGAAGCACCAGAAAGAATAATAACCGTCGGGGTGGTGTCCGCAGCATCAGAAGATTCTACAAGGAAGAGATGGTAACTAGGGGATGACACTGCTTAGATGCCAGACAATAAGAAGGAAGAATGAAAGTGAAATACATAGGGCATGGATGAATGCAAACCATAGGGCTTTGAGGATGAAAAGGATGAGCCCTAGGATGGATAAGTGTACATAAAATCGTAGAGGAAACCAAGGGAAGAACCATAGTTGAAGGAAATGTAACATTACCCCCTCACTAAGGCGGAGGTACCACTGCCAATGCATCCTCTTAATTTCCGGGTGCACTGGCAGCCCATCAGTCTCCCTCCTCTCTTTGCTCTCCATCCTGTTCAAACCAATCAGAGGTGGAGTCACCGTCATACCTCTTGTTCCAGGCATCCTCCTCTCCAGATACCGGCGCACCCACTTCAAGGGGGGAGGTCGACTCCCGAAAAGGACAGTTCACCACGATGTGGCCTAAGCAATCACAGTGGTTACAACAACGATTGGGGCAGGAGGCTTGGGAATGACCAGGGGATAGTTGGTCACAGTATGGGCATCGATATTGGGGACAGTAGATCCTCCAGTGGTCAGAGGCACTGCAAACAAAATGCGTCCGATCAGGGGGGCCTGTAATGAGAGGGGAAGGCAAAGGCAGGCGAACAGGGAGAGGCACAACCTCGTTGTCAATGTGAGGGGAAGAGGGGATGGTTTGGGTACGAGGAAGTCCCCTCCAGTTGGTGTGAACGCTTGTGAAGGGAGACAAGTGCTGCCAGTCCTGAAAGAACTGCTGTCGTTCAGCTTCCTGGACATCAGATGGGAGGAGGGGGGGAGAAGATAAGCGGTTGGCTAGGGAGATGGCAGTACCATGAGGGATGGGGTCTCAATGGTAGGATGGGGGGCGGAGATAGTAACGGAGGTTGGGGCCAGAGAGGAGTTCAAGAATGGGGTGAAGATGGGGGTGAAGGAGGTTGGGAGGGAGGAAATCCAGCAGTGTACCTAGTCCTTCGGCTGCTAATAGATCCAGAACCAGGTTACTTGATTCTACAGTGAGCAACAAAACTGTTGCAATGCCTAACCTCAATCTGGTGCATGAAGTGCACCACAATCACATGTGGGAATTTTGCTTAGCTTTGGTGATACCAAATATAGTAGTCACCCTTGGCTACAAATCATTCCCCTATGTCATGTGATTTAAATCACAGCCACATGAGATATACTCCAATTAATCAAGGGTACTCATTGCAACAGTT
>JBBPKK010000998.1:0-12983 GCA_038089215.1 Tylopilus vinaceipallidus | reverse complement strand
GACATCGGCAGTGACAGGAGGCACAGTGTCTGACGGTTCCGACAGCGTGGGAAAGTGCGGCGCACTATCGGAAGGGTGGTCATCTTTGTCAGCATCCGATTGGCATGGTGGTGTGATTGATGGAATGGCACAATTGATGTCAGAATCAGTGGTACCGGTATGTGAGGTGTCCTGTAAATCATCAGTGGCAACAATAGGTAAATCCGACGTAACTGGGAGTGCGAGAACATGTACTAGCAGGTCCGGAAGAGGCCGGCATACTGCAGTGGAAGGGAGTAATGATGGTTCTGTCAGTACAAACACATCAGTAGTGGCTAGGTTCTGTGGGTGGTTAGCAGTAGCCACAGAGAAGTCAAATGATGCGCAATGCACAGGGGTGTGAGACGGGATGTCCTGGCTGGCACCACAGCATGGCAACACTGTCACAGTGTCTGGGAGAGCATGGCTCTGCGAAATATCAGTGGTAACAGCCAGTGTAGGTGAAACAGAAGGAAAGCAGGTCAAATCATTGAAGAAATAAGGTTCCGCTGGCCGGCTAGAGCAGCTAGAAGGGTCCGGAACCATGGCCAGTAGTGGTACTATTGGATGCGGTGGGTTTGGATTCGCAAATGGCGGGTGGAAGGAAATGTTAGAAGTAGTAGAGACGGAAAGAAGGAACTTTGCAGTGGAAGAAACGTCGACCACTGGGTAGGGCTCATCCGGGTGGATGTCTGGATGCACTATGCATAGGCAGTGACAAATGTGGGCCTGTAAGTCAGCCGGAAAGCCAAAAAGAAAGAACTGGTCATGCTCGAGTTCGGATAGCTTGCATGGCATGAGTGCAGATGTGATCAGTGTAAATTGCCAGTAGTATCTTCCGAGTGCATCCAATGATTGCATCGGCATGTGGAATGAATCCTGTGTGAGCTGTTCCAGGTCAGTATGGCAAAAGTGGTCACTACTTTGGCATCCTGGATACAACTCTATCAGGGCGGAAACAAAAGCAAACCAGTCCGGAATAGCAGCATGTGCTTCAGGCAAGCAGCCCCACAGGTGGGCAGTGTTGGCAGTCAAATAGCACATTGCGACAGTGATCTTGTTGGCATTGGAAGCAGGGTGTGGTGCCAAGAGTGCTTCTATTTTGTCAAGGTAAGGCAGTAATGCTGCCGGGGTGTCATCAAAGCATGGTGCATCTGGGCTGGTGCAGAACAGAAGCTGGCCAATGAGTGATCGGTTAGCCACCACAAAAGTTGCCAACGGAAGGGGAATGTGTGAAAAAGCTAGACAGGATGGAAGCGGACTGAAAAGGCAATAATGAAGAGATGGAACCGGCACGTGAAGCGTGGGAAAGGGTGGCTAAGGGTCGGAATGACAGCAAGTAATGTAACAAGGGGTCCGGACTCAAATGAGGCAGTGACAGAGGTGCTAATATCGAAGAGAATGGAAGGAATATGCTTGGCAAGGTGCACGGCACACGTCCCGAGTGTCGCAAGTGTCAGCCCGGAGTGATAGGTGAGGTGTATGACAGTGGGATGTGAAATGAAGACCCTTCAGTGTAGTCGGACTGGTCAGTATGCATCAGAAGCAGTGCTAGGGCTTGGAAAGTGATGAAACAGAAGTCGGAAGGTGAAAAATTTGAGTGGAAGGGAAGGGGAATGGCCCAGGTGTCCTTCTGTATGTCTTCTCTAACACCCTCGTGGTGGGCTCCAGTTGAAGAATGATAATCCAAGCTGCTCGTGTAGCAGGTGGACTGCAGACAGGGTGAAGGGGATGTGATAGGTTCGTCCCCAGAGAGAGCAGGAAGAGAGATACAGTTGGAGAGGACTGGGGCTTACTGGCCCAAGTGTGGTATGTCAAGAAACGGTGGGTCTGGACACTCCCGGGTGGAATGCAGGACCGGCCAGGTTGTAAAGAGCATGATAGACCAACAGAATGGTCAAGAACGGCAACTGCGATGGCAGAAACAGATGGGACAGTTTAGACGGTAAATGGAAAGATGTGGAAAGATGTTTTCAAAGTCAGAATGACAATACTTTATAGTCCTGGGCATACCCAAGACTCTACCCATACTGTAAAGTAGTTTCCATGCCTGAAAAATACATACCAACTGAAAATAAGTGGTTCCGTCAGAAAACAGGTGGTTCTGATGGGGATGGAAAGTCATAAAAACAGATGGAAAGTGTAAGACAACCTACCCACAGACCAACAGGATGGACGGGACATGGCAGACAGCAATAACGGGATGATTCCGACAGTAATTTGAGACAGAAAGTGGCGGAAACGGCGCGGGAAAGCGGCAGACATCGTGGGAAAGCGACGGAATGAGTGTGGGAAGTGTCCACACACATCAGAAACCTGACGGAAAGTGTTGTGAAGGTGGAATGGCATGGGATGTAAGGATTCAATTGTAGGGAACAGCCGTTCTCTACAGCACATGACCTCTCCACCCATGCTTCTATCCCTCATACCCAGACACCCCCATCCCCCACCCCAGTCCAACAGAACAACCCATTCCTGTTCCCCACTCGAACCCCTGTATTCACACCCCCCATGCCCATGTCTTCGAAACCCACAGAACTCCGCCTTGGTACCCCTGAACACTTTGATGGTGACTTTGCCAAGGCAAAGCAATGGCTCAACTCCATTGTCTTCTATCTCTGTGTCAATGTGTCAGTTTACAACACAGATGCCAAGAAGATCGCTTACACCCTCTCATTCATGACCAAGGGAGCTGCTGCTTCCTGGGCATCCAACTTTAGAATCTCCGCCATCAAAGGAGACATTATCTCCATGGGATCCTGGGATGACTTTGTCAAGAAGTTCAAAACAGGATTCAAACACCATGACTCAGTCAACCACTCCATTTCCTGGTTAACGACCACTTGCATTGCCCCTCAAAGGGATGGTATCCTTGTCCCCTCCCTCACCAAATATAATTCCTCATTCAATAACCACATCGCCATCACCGAGATCACTAATCAGAATGTGCTGATCAACTTCTACTCCAACGGACTCCTCAACTCCATTGTCACAAAGATTCTGACCATGGATAAGACCCCTGCCATCCTGGAAGAATGGCAGAATAAAGCCCTCTCCTTCCACGCCCACCAAATCCACATCAACAACATCCTCTCCTGCTGCCGAAACCCCAAGAAGACATTCTATCAGAACTTTTCTTCTCAGAAGATGACAACTCAGAAAGACCCTGATGCCATGGATATAGATGCCATTAGAGTTCCCAAGCTCACCCCTGAGGAACGAAAATGGTGTTTTGAGAAGGGTCTCTGTCTTCAATGCTGAAAGGCAGGACACCAAGCCAGTGCCTGCCCCTCTTTTCCCCCCCCTACCTCAATACCCACTAAGAAAAAACCTGCCATCCAACAGGTCAAGGAGGATACCCCCTCCCTCATTCAGCTAGACGATGACAATGAAGAAGTTGTCAGGCAAGTATTCTTTGGAAAGCCAGGTTTTTAGAAAAGGAGCCTTGATTGATGTGAGTCACTCCTTTCCCCTCATTGAGTATCAATGTAGTTGTATCGTTGTCTGCCAAAACAATACAGATCCCCATTCAACTCATTGAACCTTCTGCCTCAATGAAAACTGTTGACACCTGAGCCCTAGTAGATTCTGGGGCTGACCTAAATTGCCTTGACTGGAGCTTCGTGTGCAAACACAAACTCCAGACCACCCACCTCAACCTCCCCATCCCTGTCTGAAACATGGATTCCTCATACAACAAAGACAGAGCAATCAAATTCTCCACTACCCTTTGTATCAACATCGAAGGAATAGCCACCTTTGCCATATTTCATGTCATAAATTGTGGATCCCAGAACGTCATCCTTGAAGCACCATGGCTCAGGAAAGCCAACCCAATCATCGACTGGTCGGCCCAGACTTTAGAGATCCTTGAGGAGAAAGACAAATCCTCTCTCCTATACCAGTTACACAAGAAAGACTCCGAACAAAGCAACAAAAAATATCCTAAAGCCCCTTTGCCCCCTCCCCAATCAGTCCTCAGGGCAGAGACTGATGAACACCTTTGGAACTACCTTGACTATGAACTACCTGACCCCTTTGTCCAATGCGCCAAAGATGCCTTCCACATTAATCGTATCATCAAATGTGAACACAGATTTATCCGACCATCAATCATTGCCAAGCTCACTCATGCCACTGAGCTTGCTATGGGAGCCGAGAAGGCCAAGCCCAAGACCAAGCTGCCCCCAGAATACTCTGCATTCGCCAATGTCTTCTCAAAGGAAGCTACGGACCATGTACCCCCTCTAGACCCTATGACCATGAAATTAATCTCAATGACTCCTTTGTTCCCAAAATAGGGAAAATCTACCCCCTCTCCCCTGATGAATGAAAGGCTACCAAGGACTTCCTCGAAGAAAACCTTGCTGCTGGGAAGATTCATCCTTCCAACTCCCCTCAAGCTTCCCCCTTCTTCTTTGTCAAGAAGAAGGATGGTAAACTCCGCCCCTACCAAGACTACCAATACCTGAATGAGCACACTGTCCGAGATGCCTACCCTGTCCCACTAATCTCTGACCTCATCGACAAGCTCAAAGGAGCTAAGGTCTTCACCAAGTTCAATGTTCGTTGGGGATACAACAATGTCCGGATCAAGGATGGACATCAATGGAAGGTGGCTTCCATCACCCACAAAGGCCTCTTCGAACCCACGGTTATATTCTTCAGCCTTACCAACTCCCCCACCACCTTCCAAAGATTCATGAACAACTCCTTCAGAGACATGATCACTGAAGGATGGCTGGTCATTTACATGGATGGTCTCCTTATCTTCTCCCCTGATGAAGCCACCCACATTGAACGAACCAAATGTGTTCTACAGCATATGGAGGAACTTGATCTCCACCTCAAACTCAAGAAATGTACCTTTGCCACCTCAAAAGTGGAATATCTTGGCATGATAGTCAAGCCTGGTCACATTGCCATGGACCCCGTGAAACTTGATGGCATCACCAAATGGCCCGAACTGTCCTCCCTTAAAGAAGTACAGTCATTCCTTGGATTTGCCAACTTCTATTGGCGTTTCATCCCTGACTACTCCACCGTTGTCCAACCTCTTGTGGACCTCACCAAGAAGACTTCCCCATGGAATTGGTCCACTCCCTGCCAAAAGGCATTCCTTGCCCTGAAAGACCTCTTCCTGTCCAAACCCATCCTCCAGTTCCCTGATCTTGCTCACCCCTTTGCCATTGCCACCGATGTCTCTGCCTTTGCATCTGGAGGAGTCCTCCTTCAGACTGATGCCAACAGAGATTGGCACCCCTGCTCCTACCTCTCCCAGTTGTTCTCCCCTGCAGAATGAAACTATGACATCTATGATCGTGAACTCCTCACCGTCATCCGTGCCCTCAAGTCCTGGTGACACTACCTTCAGGGCTCTGCCACCCCCATTCAAGTGTTCACCGACCATAAGAACCTCACCTACTTCCAACAACCCCAACACCTGAACCACCAACAAGCCTGATGGCTCCTTGACCTTGCAGATTTCGATCTGAAACTTATCCATGTCCCCGGCAAGCTCCTTGCTGCCCCTGACGCCCTCTCTCGCCACCATGATCTCCTTCCCCCATCCAGGGATAACTCGTCCACCACCCTGCTCCCTAACTCCCTCTTCATCAATGTACTTGACTCAGCCCTCCACCACAGGATCTCCTCCTCCTCTGTCTCTGACCCCCTTGTCCTTGATACCCTCTGGAACCTCACTGAGGTTCACCTCCCTCCCTGTCTGCAAATGCCTCACCGACTTCCAATCAGTCGATGGTATCCTCACCTACCAGGGTTGTGTCTATGTTCCTGCTGATGCCACACTTCAACACTCTATTCTCCAATGGTGCCATGATCATGAAACTGCTGGCCACTCTGGGTATTTGAAAACCCACCAGCTCGTGGCTTTGGAGTTCTGGTGGCCAGGCCTCGCCACCTTCATCCGGAAGTATGTCAAGGGCTGTGCTTCCTGCCAGTGTGCCAAGGCAAATACACACCCTACCGTCCCACTGCTCCACCCAATCCCCTCCTCTGCCACCTGCCCCTTTCAACAGGTCTCTTGTGACCTCATCACTGATCTGCCCACTTCCTCAGGCTTTGATTCCTTGCTGGTCGTGGTCGACCATGGTCTTACTAAGGGGGTAATTCTCTGCCCCACCAAGAAAACCTGCACTGCCAAAGACATTGTGCCCTTCTTTTTCCTTAAAGTATACTCCCAATTCAGTCTTTACAACAAGATCATCTCCGATCATGGACCACAGTTCACCTCCACCTTCGCCCGAGCCCTCGGAAAACTCCTGAAATACAACTTATCCCTGTCCACTGCCTACCACCCCCAAACTGATGGGGAGACTGAATGAGTCAACCAGGAGGTTGAAACTTATCTCCGCATCTTCTGCAGAAACAATCCCATGACTTGGAGCGAACTAATCCCTCATGCTGAATTCACTCATAATCACCATCCCCACTCTGTCACTGGCAAATCCCCATTCTATCTCATGATGGGATATGAACCCCATGCCCTTCCTTTCATCCTTGCTTCCTCTGATGTTCCCACAGTCAATGACTGAATTAAAAACCTTATCACTGCCCAAGATGAAGCCCTTGCTGCCCATGAACTCGCCCGCCAAATGGTCACCGCCTGCACAAAGTGAAAGTTCACCCCCCTCACCAAAGGAGATAAGGTGTGGCTGGAAGCCAGAAACCTGAAACACTCTGTCATCAACCCCAAATTCGCCCCAAAACATGAAAGCCCCTTTACCATCACCAAGATACTGTCTCCAATCACGTACCAACTCCGCCTCCCCAAAACATGGAAGATCCACCCTGTATTCTATGCTTCCCTCTTATCGCCTTATTGGACCAATGATATCTATGGTCCCACATTCCCGACACCACCCCCTGACCTTATTGATGGAGAAGAAGAATTTGAAGTCAAGAAGATCTTACACCACAGAGGAACCCTGACAGCCTGATGGTTCCTGATCCGATGGAAGGGATACCCACCAGAAGATGACTCCTGGGTCCCAGAACAGAATCTCAAACATTCCAAATCTGCCCTGGAGGAATATAAGAACGTCTGACCCTCCACCTTCTCCACTACCCCCTCGAAAACCCCTACTCACAAATGAAATGGCCATTGAATTCCCCTGCCCCTCTGACTTTGCTGAAACCACCTCCTCCATCTCCGACCCCACCACTTTGGTGGAAAACACCCCATCCTTGCCCCATTCCCCATCACTTCCACCTGTTCACAGAACCCCCATCTCCTCTGTCACCATTCCCCTCTCAGGACTCGAATTCCACACTGGCTCCCCCACCCTGAACTACCTCTCTACCATCCAGGACTTTATCGCCAACTCCCACCTCTCTGTCCCTATCTGTGCCCACCTCGACATGGAATCTCCCCTATTCCATCTTTACCAGGCACTGCTACAGACCAAATGATTGCAGAATGTTGCTCATCTCGCCCCCTACCAGCTCAGTGGGGTATCCATTGCCTACACTGAAACCATCCACACTGTCTACAGAGAGCTCCACCATGCCCTTGAAACACTAGTGTACCAACTAGAAATGGGCAAATTCTTGACCGACTTGGATTGGTACCTTCGTGAGCTGGGCTCTACCCCAGCTGCCTCCACACCATCTGCCTCGTCTTCCCCCCTAGATGAGGAAGAACTAGCTGCTCTGGAGCAGTCCGATGCTTACATGACCAGTTTTAATGGACAAATGATCCTTTTGTCCAATCATTTCCAATACCATGACTCGTGCTTCCACTGCCATCAACTAGGCCACATCCGCATTCACTGTCCTTACTATGAATGCCCCTTATGTCGCCATTTCCAGCCCAGCCATACCCAAGCACACTGTCCTCTGATGCTTCACCGAACCCATCCCCCCTCATTCTCTTCTTCCTCCCCCACATCCTCATGATCCTCTAGGTCCTCCAGATCCCGACACAACTACCACCATGCCACCACCTGGATCTCCTCTGGAGGACGTCCCCCTCGCCCAGTTCCTCCTCCTCAAATGAGGATTCATACCCCTTCCCCTCAGTCATTTCCTGAAGGCTATGACAGCCCATATGACTCCACTGGTGAGGCAAACATGACCAGTTCCCCAGTTCACCACTCCTTCAACCTGTAGAATGGTCTTCACTGGAGTTTCAGACTTACTAAGGGGGTAATGTTACAATTTACTTGTTCTTGAACTACTGCATGCTGGTCTACGCGCTGGTTCAACCCTCATCCCGGACTATCTTTTCTTTTTCTTCTGTGATGACTCACTCTTATCTCTGACCAATCGCCTTTATCTCTCACTTGCTTCATCATCACTCCCTCCATTTCTCACACTTACCCTAAAGTGGTCCTCTCAAGTATATAAACCCTTTGATACCACAGATACTCCTTAGACTTGTTCTCCCTTGTACTCTTCTAGTCTACATTGTACCTTCAATTCCCTTGTGGAATACACTCCTCTTGACATGTCTCCTGGCCACAGTTAAGTGCCAGCTCATCCTCTGAACCCTTGAACTCAACCTAGCTTGCCACTAGTGTCTACTTAGCCCACAAGGAGTCCCCTTGTGTTCTCATATTGTCTCAACCCCTTGACCCAACAAGGGCTATGCCTATCCTTACCCAGGCTAGTCGTAACAGCCATTGTGGCACCCTTGTTGCCTTCACCAGGTGAGAGCAAGGTCCTGGTCAGCCCTGGCCACACTGCTGACTATAGGGGCATGGTGCCATCATCGAGGCACCATGGCATTGGCCATGGCCACATGTTGTCATTGGGTGATCAGGTCACTGCCATCATCACAATGTGGTGAAATTGGCCAGGGATGTGCTGCATCGTTACTGTGTGGTTGGACCCCCTGCACTGTTGCAGCCATTGGCACATTATGGCATTGCATGGCATCATCATGTGGTTGGACCTCCAGCACAACAGCTGTCGCCATCGTTGTGTATAGTTGAGGCTCCATCACTGCTGCCACTGTTGTTGGGTCTCTAGCACCACCATTGTCATGGTATGATTGGGTCCCTGGTGCAGCCATAGCCACCATCATCGTTGTCATCACAGTGCTACAGCATTTGGCTATGGGTGCATGGTGGCAGCACTGTGTGTGGTCAAGTCCCAGTGCTACCATCACCATCATTGTGGCACTGTGGTATTGGCCATGGCCACATGGTGGGCACATGGTGTCATCGGCCTTGTCATTGCATTATGGTTGAACCCCAGCATTGCCATCCCCATTGTTGTAGCATCATTGCATTAGTCATGGCTGCACAGCATTGTTGTCAACCTTGTTGGTTGGCCTCCTGAGGGCACTGCTACCCATCATGGTGGCATGGCATTGGCAATTGGCATGCACTATCATCATTGATGATGGTGCTGTGGGGTCAGCTGCTCCAGGTGAGTGAACCATATAATAGTAGAAAAAAAAACTGACCAAAGTCCAGACTTACACAACCTAGTGAACACATGGGAGTGAATCATGAGCTAGTGGGTGCAGGTAGGGATGTGAGCCTTCAGTTTGAGCATTGAACATTGAACAGTCATGTGACTTATGTACATCTCTTTTCTTTCTTGCTAAGTTCAAAAAGAAGTTAAGCTACACATGTTCTACATTTTGTACACTTTCCCACCTGCCTTCATTTTGGATGAATTCCATTGATTGAAACACATGGATACCTGCTTGTTTCGTTGCAGGCCATTGCATGTCATAATCAATAATCCCTCACTAACAAATCCCAAAATCAAGAGGCAGTTCTGTGAAAATTTACTTCCATACCTGGTCAATTTGATACTGTGCTGGTTCACAATGGCAAAAAGCTCACTAATTGGCACCAATGGTAAGCCCCTATTGTCACCATCCCTCTTACTAGTAAGACCAACAACACATTACTAGGCTATCAAGTTGGTCGGATCCATGTCTTGTTCAAGATCCATAGCTGTATCGGGTTTCTCACTCTGTGCAGCAAGGCCAATATCTTGCAAGTATTATTGACATTCAGAATATACACCACAGCTGTTATGTCAGGGACACACCCAAGAGATACACTGGAGGCTAGGGAAGTGTTGGATACACCAACTAGTTGCCTGGTAGAGATTAGACTCAATACCAGATGTATGGTTCAGGGGAGAAAAGACTATATCAAAACTAAGGAAATACATGGGTGTGGACTGACCCTTATATACGTTTGAGCTAGGCCCGATTAGGTAGGGTGGTCCATGCAAGAACAATATCCAAGTAAGGGAAATGAGTCAACATGCATCAGGGTGAGTCATGCTGAGTCATGATGAAGGCTATGATGCAGCCCATAACCAGAGTGACCATCATGCGCAGCATGGATGAGTCAAGGCACAGTTGTCATGAGTCACTTGCCTGATGAGGTATCTGTGAGTCATGCTTGATCACAGTGACTCATCTAGAGTCATTGGCAGATCCCATCAGCTATGCATCCCGATATGGAAAGGAAGTCTGAAAGTGAAATCAGGTATGTGCTGGAACCAGAATGGTCAGAAAAGAAAAAGAGAAAAGATAGGGTTAGGGGCAGATGTTAGGTAAGCATGAAATGTTCTTTCATCACCCCCCTTCTAAGATCAACGTCCTGGCAATTGGAGCATTGTAGGGAGCCATGCTTCCCTATGGTTGAAAACCAGTATAGTCCCACCTTTTCAGATCATCCTAAGGCAGTCCAGACAACCACATTCATGTGCACTCAATCTGGACCCACCGGACCCACTTTCCCATGCTACCGGTCCTACTGTATGTACTGGATCCTTGCAAACCATGTCCACCACCATTGTCCCTCATGTCCATCCATCAGTCTCGTCTTGCAGGTGAGTCCTTATATTGTTCTATGATCATTTACATCCATTATCACTTCGTACTCATACACCTGGACCACACTGCACTCACTGGTCTCACCAGACCCATACTGGTCTCACCCAGACACTACGTACTTTTGCCCAGTTTCTTCATTTAATTGTTTGTACAGTCCTGGGAATGCCTGGACTATAAAGTGTTGTTGATTACATACTGAAATGAATCTTTCAGCATCTTTCCATTTACCACCTAAACTGTTCTGTCTGTTTCTGCCATCGCTGTTGCCATTCTTGACCATCCGATTGGTCTATCACACTCTTTATGACCCAGCTGGTCCTGCATTCCACCTGGGAGTGTCCGGACCCACCATTTCACAACCAACCACACTCAGGACAGTAAGCCCCAGCTCCTCTGACTGTATCCCTCTTCCTGCTCTTTCTGGGAATGAACCTATCACATCCCCTTCACCCTGTCTGCAGTCCACCTGCTACAAGAGCAGCTTGGATTATTATTCTTCAACTGGAGCCCACCACGAGGGTGTTAGAGAAGACATACAGAAGAACACCTGGGCCATTCCCCTTCCCTTCCACTCAAATTTTTCACCTTCCGATTTCTGTTTCATCACTTTCTGAGCCCTGGCACTGCTTCTGATGCATACCGACCGGTCCAACTACACTGAAGGGTCTTCATTTCACATCCCACTGTCATACACCTCACCTATCACTCCGGGTTGACACTTGTGAGACTCGGGACGCATGCCATGCACCTTGCCAAGCATATTCCTTCCATTTTCTTCAATATTAGCACCTCTGTCACTGCCTCATTTGAGTCCAGACCCCTTTTTACATTACTTGCTGTCATTCCGACCCTTAGCTGCCCTTTCCCATGCTTCACATTCCAGTTCCATCTTTTCATTATTGCCTTTTTGGTCTGCTTCCATCCCATCTAGCTTTTCACACATTCCGCTTCCATCGGCAACTTTTGTCATGGCTAACTGATCGCTCATTGGCCAGCTTCCATTCCACACCAGCCCAGATGCGCCACACTTTGATGACACCCCAGCAGCATTGCTGCCCTATCTAGATGAAATAGAGGCACTCTTGGCACCACACCTCACTTCCAACGCTGACAAGATCACTGTTGCAATGTGGTATTTGACTGCCAACACTGCCTACCTGTGGGGCTGCTTGCCCGAAGCACATGCCGCTATTCCAGACTGGTTTGCTTTTGTTTCCACCCTAATAGAGTTGTATCCAGGATGCCAAAGTAGTGATCACTTTTGCCATACTGACCCCGACCACCTCATACAGGAATCATTCTGCATGCCAATGCACTTACTTGATGCACTCAGAAGCTACTACCAGCAATTTACACTGATCACATCTGCACTCATGCTGCGCAAGCTATCTGAACTCGAGCATGACCAGTTCTTTCTTTTTGGCTTTCCAGCTGACTTACAGGCCCGCATTCATCACTGCCTATGCATAGTGCATCCGGACATCCACCCAGATGAGCCCTACCCAGTGGATGACATTTTTTCCACTGCAAAGTTTCTTCTTTCTGTCTCTACCACTTCTAACATTTCCTTCTGCCTGCCATTTTTGAATCCGGACCCATTGCATCCAGTAGTACCACTACCAGTCATGATTCTGGACCCTTTTAGCCACTCTAGTCAGCCAGTGGAACCATATTTCTTTGACAATCTGACCTGCTTTCCTTCCATTTCACCTATTCCAACCATTACTGCTGTATGGAATGCCTAACAATCATGCTCTTTTCGGATCAAAATTTTCATGCTCAGCGTCTTTCGGCAGCTTGCATAAGCTAGTTAGGTAATTGGGGAGTTGGTTGGGACCCCGGTCACCATCTTCGACACTGGGAGAACGCGCAGTACGACTTTCGTCACATTGTTATGTCGTGGTAATACACTATGTACTATGTTGAGCAGTACCTGTGTCAAGAAAAAGTATAGAATAAGAATTTAGTCCAACACTACTGGATCTGGCACTGTTCCCTTCCCCTTTGTCGCCTTCAAAGGGGCAAGCTTGAATCCAGGCCACTTACAGAAGTAATTACAGACATGCCCCTCCACAAATAGCTCCACCGCTCTCTCCAAATTTCCCTCACAGAAGAGGCCTGTCCCAATCAAGCTTCA
>JBBPKK010000997.1:0-13018 GCA_038089215.1 Tylopilus vinaceipallidus | reverse complement strand
GAGAAGCCCGATCCCCCCCTGGACTGCCCCCCATCGCCACTCCCCTTCAACTAACAACATGTCGTCGCTGTCTTCCTACATATCTTCCCCCTCTGCCTCCCCCGAATCCCACCCATCCCCCCTACCTTTCGCCACTCCCCTCCTGCCCATCCCTGAAGATTTCCCTCTCCACCTCAATTGTCTGCCGGTTGACCGACTTCGTATCGTCCTAGCCACAGTCTTGGAAAGTCCTACCCTTACCTTCGCCTTGGAACAGTCCACTGTCTTCCCTGGAACTACCCTCCTTCCCCCATTGGCCAACGTCTACAGATCCATCGCCCTCAGTCGCTTCCACCTCGTGAATTTCCCCCTTGAAGAACCACGCTCTCGGGCGTATGATTCTCTGACTCAGGGAATGGTGGAATCAAGCAACTTAGTCCGGGATCTCTTAGCAGCAGAAGGACTCGGTACGCTACTAGGCTTCCTACCCCCCAACCTCCTCCGCCCCCATATTCGTCCCATCCTCGAACTTCTCTCTGGCCCCAACCTCCGCTACTACCTTCGCCCTCCTAGCTACCATAGAGACCCCATCCCTCGTGGTACCTCCATCTCCTTAGCCGATCGCCTGTCCTCTCCACCCCTTCTCCCATCTGACGTCCAGGAAGCCGAACGACAACTGTTCTTTCAGGACAGGCGACGCTCGTCTCCCTTCGCGAGCGTTCGCACCAACTGGAGGGGATTTCCTCACACCCAAACCATCCCCTCTTCCCCTTCCATCGACAACGAGGCTCCGCCTCTCCCTGTTCGCCTGCCTTTGCCTTCCCCCCAGGTTACAGGTCCCCCTGATCGGACGTGCTTTATTTGTGGCGCCTCGGACCACTGGAGGATCTACTGCCCCCAATATCGATGCCCTTATTGCGCCCACCTATCCCCTGGTCATTCCCAGGCCTCCTGCCCCAATCGTCGTTGTAACCACTGCGATCGCCTAGGTCATATCGTGGCAAACTGTCCTTTTCGGGAAACGACCTCCCCCCTTGAAGCGAATGCGCCGGTATCAGGAGAGGAGGATGCTTGGAATGAGAGGTACGACGGAGACTCCACCTCTGATTGGTTTGAACAGGACGGAGAACGAAGGGAGGAAGGAGATCGAAGGGCTGCCAGTGCACCCGGAAATTAGAAGGATGCGTCGGAAGTGGTACCTCCGCCTTAGTGAGGGGGTAATGTTACATTTTCTTCACCTATGGTTCTTCCCTTGGTTTCCCCTACGTTTATATGTACACTTATCCATCCTAGGGCTCATCCTCCTCATCCTCCGAGCTCTATGGTTCACCCTCATCCACATTTTATGTATCTCCCTTTCATTCTTCCTTCTTATCTGCTGGCACCTGAGCGGTGTCATTCCTTAGCCATTACCTCATCTTTCTAGAACCTTCTAATGCTGTGGACACCGCCCTGACGGTTACTATTCTTTCCAATGCTTCTCTGCAGCATTCTCCTTATTTATCCTAGCCCCACACTAGCCCTAAAGTACACAGGATGTATATAAGGACTAACAGGTTAGCTTGGGAAGTCCCCAGCTAAATCTGCGCAATTACATGTAGTATTCTAGCATTCTTTGAGCGATTGGCCCGCAATCTCTCTTAGTATTCCTCTCGAGGCAAACAACGTTAGCTCTGCATTAGTGAGCAACTTGTGAACGCGTAGACTTCGTATTGCTTCGCCTTACAGCTTGCACTACGTCGTACCTAGCGTAACATTACCTGTCTTTTGCATTTCAAAAAAGGAAGGGACCAAGAGAATGGTGCAGGACTATCAATATCTAAATAGCTGGACTATACCAAATTGGTATCCACTACCCTTGATATCTCAGTTAATAGATTGACTCAAAGGGGTGAAGAAGTTTACAAAAATGGACTTGTGATGGGGATACAATAACATACATATAAATACAGGAAGGAGATGAATGAAAGGCTGCCTTCACTACTGAAGAAGGAAGTTTTGAGCCAATCATTATGTTCTTCAGACTAAACAATTCCCCTGCAACATTCCAAGCAATAATGAACAACATCTTCTCCAATATGGAGTCCTTCATAATTATTTATATGGATGATATTCTTATCTTCACAAAAACAGAAAATCAAAAGGAACATGATAAGGCTGTGCTAAAAGTATTATAGTGCCTTAAGGATAATGATCTATTTATAAAACCCAAGAAATGCTTCTTCTTGGTAGAGCAAGTTGAAATGCTGGGAATGGACATATCCAGCCAAGGAATCAAGATGTCAGAGTCCAAACTCAAAGGAGTGTTGGATTGGCCAGTCCCAACTACTGTAAAAGGAGTCCAAGGCTTCCTAGGGCTAGCCAATTTCTACTGACAATTCATAGACAAGTTCTCCAAATGGGTGAAACCCTTGACCAAGCTCACTAGAAAAAAACATAGCTTGGTGGTGGGGAGAAGAAGAACAAAATGCCTTTGATAAGATAAAAGAAGTCTTCACTTCAGCATCTATTCTTGCCTATCCAGATGGAGAAGCTCAATACCAGTTAGAATGTGATGCCTCTACTTTTGCCACAGGGGCAGTATTATCTATTGAAAAGAATGGAAAATGGCATCTGGTAGCCTTTAGCTCACACAAAATGACCCTGTAGCAAAGGAATTACCTAATTGCTGACAAAGAAATGTTAGCAATAATTTATGCCTTAGAAATATGGCATTACTACCTTGAAAGAGCATGTCATCAGTTCAAGATCTGGACCAATCATGCAAACTTACAATATTTTATGACCAGCCAAGACTTTAACTGATGGCAAGCATGTTGGGCACAATGATTATCACAGTTCAATTACATACTTGTGAGAAAACCAGGGATGAGCATGGGAAAAGCTGATGCCCTTTTGAGAACGGAAGACCATGCCATGGGAATCAAAGATGATAACCAAGGAGTTGTTGTGATTCTGGAATCTTGCATAAGAAAAGTGACCAAGATAATCACAGTAATCTCAGAGGAGGAAGAAATACTCAAGTGCATCTGCAATGCCACTACATTGCTGAAAGAATTGGAAAGTATGGGAGAACTAAAGGAAGGGCTCTTGTATAGTGAAGAAAAGATTTTCATTCCCAATGGAGAAATCTGACAGTGAATAATAGCTTTATATCATGACTCCCCTGTGGCAGGACATGGCAGAGCAGAAAAGACAAAGGAGTTGATCTCCCAATATTACATCTGGAAGAGAATGACTGACCAGATTAAAAACTACTGTTCCTGATGTGAAAGATGCAATCAGATGAAACCATCGAACCAGGCAGTTCCTGGTAAGCTGCAACCTGTTACATTTTCTTCACCTTTTCTTCTTTCCTGTCCTTCCCCTCTGTTTATATGTACATCTATCCATCTTGGAACTTATTCTCTTCACCCTCAAAGCCTTATGGTTCACCCTTGTCCACATAGTATGCCTATCGCTCTCTCTATTCATTCTCATTGCTTGGCACCTGGGCCGAGCCATTCCCTAGTTACTATCTTTCCCTTCTAGAACATTCTGATGCTGCAGACACTGCCCTGATGGTTATTATCCTTTCTGATGCTTCTCTGCAGCACCTTTCCTTTTTAGCTTGTTTCCACACCAGCCCTAAAGTACACAGGATGTATATATGTAAGGACCACAGATTAGCTTGGGGAACCCCCAGCTAAATCTGCACAATCATACATAGTATTCTAGCATTCTTTGAGTGATTGGCCCACAATCCCTCTTAGTATTCTTTCTGTGGCAAACATCATTAGCTCTACATCAGTGAGCAACTTGTGAGCATGAAGACTGCATATTACTGTGCTTAAAAGCTCATACTACATTGTATCTTGCATAACACAACCGCTCCCCATGCCTAGCACACTGTAGAAGGAGATCTCTGCTGATTTCATTATGGATCTACCCAAATTGGATGGATATGACTTGATCCTGGTAGTTGTTAATCAATTCTCAAAAGAAGCCTGCTTTATCCCAACCAATAAAACCATAACAAGTAAGGGAACAGCAAGGCTCTATCAGGATCACATATGGAAGCATCATGGACTTCTGGACTCTATTATATCAGATTGAGGCCCACAATTTGCCTTGCAAGTAATGGCAAACTTAGCCATGTCTCTTCATATCCATCTTAAATTAAGTACTGCCTTTCACCCACAAATGGATGGGCAAACAGAAAAGGTAAACAGGGAACTCCAGCAGTACCTGTGGCTTTACTGCACCAAGAAGCAGCATGAATGGGCTGAATGGTTAAGCCTTGCCCAATTCACATACAACAATTGGCAATCATCCTCCACAAGGCAGGCACCTTTCTAGGTTACCAGGTGGTACCAGCCATGGATGGAGATAGAGCTGATTGAGGTGAAAGCACCTGCTGTGCAGGATTTCCTAACAGGGATGAGATTGACCTTGGAGCAAGTCCAGGAAAATAGAAGAAAAACCATGAAGGTGCAGGCTGATAAGAAACAGTCAGAAGCACCAGCCTATAAAATTGGCAATCTTGTGTGGCTCAGCACTGAGAACTTTAATCTCCGAGAGATAAGGATTAGCCAAAAACTGACCAAGTGATGGCTTGGTCCCTATAAGGTGATAGAAGCACCTAATGACTGGAATGTTGTAAAACTACTATTACCTAAAGAGATGCAGATCTATCCAATTATTAATGTGTCCCAAATAAAACCCTATAAAAATCACCTTGATGGCCAGCTGATGTACAAGGCTGGGGCTGTGAAGGTTACAAAAGATGGATCTGAGGAATACGAGGTTGAATATATCATCACCTCATGAATGAAGGGTCAATGTTTGGAGTACCTAGTCCACTGGTCTGGATATGGGGAAGAAGATTGGACATGGGAACCCACCAAATACCTCAAGTCAGCAAAGGATGCAGTAGCTGTTACATTTTCTCCACCTATTCTTCTTTCCTTGGCTCCCTTTTCATTTATACATACATTTATCTATCCTAGGGCTCATTCTCTTCATCCTCAAAGCCTTATGGTATACATTTATCTTTGTCCTCTGCATTTTGCTCTCACTTCTCCTCCTTATCGCATGGCATATCTGCTGTGTTATTTCTTAGTCACCATTTTGTTCCATCAGAATGTTCCAATGCTACAGACACCACCCTGACAGTTCTTATTGTTTACGATGATTCTCCACAGCATCTTCCTTTGTTCTCTTATCCCACACCAGCCCTAAACTACACTGGATGTATATAAGGACTATGGATTAACTTGGGGAATCCCCAGCTAAATCTGTGCAATCATACGTAGTGTCTAGCATTCTTTGAGTGATTGACCCACAATCTCTCTTAATGTCCTTTCTGAGGCAAACATCGTTAGCTCTACATCAGTGAGAAACTTGTGAACGTGGAGACTTTGTACTGCTTTGCTTCATTGCTCGCATTATGTCAAACCTTGCATAACAAAAGATTTAGCTCTCCCCATCGCTCTCCTGTCTAAGGAAGAGACCACCCCCATCACCATTTCCTCCCAGAGAACTCAAGACTCCCTGTCACCTGAACAACAGCCTCCTTGATGTATTGCAGGATCATCCAGGACAGCTGCTCCTCCTGCTGACCCCAGATACCATCCAAACCTCCCACCTGTTGATAGGGGAGTCACCTATGAATCTACACAGCAACTGCGTGCAGTACCAGCCCCAGTGGAATCATTTTTGAATATGGAATGCCTTGCCCATGTGCTTTAGCTTACCAGTCAGCCCCCACCACCATCCCAGTCTAGTGAAGGAAACAGCTCTACCAGCCCTTCCCCTTCACCCCCACCTATTCGCATCAACACCCCCCAGCCTGCCGACATGCCCTCAGAACTTAAAGCTGGTCTCCCCGATGACTTTTCCAGATCCCCCGAGGAAGCCACTTGCTGGATCAAGGCCATGAAGGCCTACTTCAACATCAATGCTGCCCTCTATTCTGACGACAGCACCAAGGTACTTACTACCTTGAACCATATGAGCAAAGGACAAGGAATTCAGTTTTCCGAGTCATGGTTGGACAAGATGTCCAATGCAACTATTCCTCCTGCCGATAAAACATTTGATGCTCTTATGCTTGACTTCACCTCCACCTTCTTCCCTTCCGATATTATCACCTCTGCCAGGGAACAGTTGGAACACCTAGAGCAGAAAGACATGAAGAGGATTGGAAGCGATGATGGCTTCCAACAGTACATCACCGACTTTGTCAACTTGGCCTCAAAAGCCAAGATCACTGACGAGACAGAACTCTGTTGCCTCTTTTCAAAAGGGATTAACTGCCATATCAACCTTCTCATCTATGGAATGGAGAAGGTTCCTAACACCTTGAAAGAATGCATTGAGAAAGCCAAGCAGTTCCACTCCCAGTTAGCAACTGCTCAAGGGCTTAACCACCCCTCCCCATCCGCCACCTACCACCCCCAGAAAGAAAGAGACCCCATAGCAATGGACATCAACTACGTCCAGTTGTCTCCCACAGATAAAGCCTGTTTGATCCAAGAAGGACATTGCTTCCAGTGTAAGCAAAAGGGCTGTATATCATCCAACCATTATGCCGGAGCTGCATCTCCCAGACCTCCCAGAAACCCCAACTGCCCTGCGCAGATCAGGGCCACTGAAATTACCCAACCCACACCCACCAATCTGGTTAGGAATCCGGACCACTCCATTTTCACCTATGTCAACTCCCTCAGAGCAAAGGGAGTATCTCATGACCTCATCCTGCGGAACCTCTGCATCTGCCATGATGACAATTACAAGGAGGAAGAGGAAGCCCCTACCATCATGTCTGCCTCAGGTTTTTAGATCGGGAAGAAAAGAAGTCAATGATTTCTTCCCAGTATGTCGCTCCCATGTACACTACCTACACAAACAAATCATCCATGCATTTACCCATTCGTTTGCAATGTGGGAGCAAAGCCAAATTTGACCTCCTTGTCCTCATCGACAGTGGAGCTACAGGATGTTTCATATCCTGGGAACAGGTCCACCACAATCGCCTTCCTCTCTCTCACCTCCCCCAACCAATTGTTGTCCATAATGTTGATGGAACCAAGAACTCAGATGGAACCATACAATTTGTAACCACCCTCAAAGTATCCCTGCCCAAATCCACTCACCACACCCAGACATTTTTTGTAACCAACCTAGGAAAGGAAAAAGCCATCCTAGGACTGCCCTGGTTGAAACAAATCAACCCAACAATTAACTGGAGGATGGGACAGTGCCACGTCCCAGATGAACCAATATCGCCCCTGCCACACTCACACCTTGACCAGTACCTGAATAAAATGACCCTCTCCACCTCCCTTGCCATGACAGCCACAAAGAAGGAAGTATCCCTTCCCAACACATACAAAGAGTTTGTCAATGTCTTCATTGAACCCCCCCCCCCTGGCAAACTACCCCCTTCTCGAGGAGAATGGAATTTTCATATTAACCTAAAAGATGAATTCACCCCAAAAATCACTAAGATATACCCACTCAACTCAGAAGAACGAAAAGCCTGTGAAGAATTTACTCTGGAGAACATCAAAGCTGGAAAGATTTGCCAGTCAACCTCCCCACAAGCCTCTCCCTTCTTCTTCGTAGCAAAGAAGGATGGCAAGCTTCGCCCTTGCCAGGACTATTGCTACCTTAACTTGCACACTATTCGGAACACTTACCCTCTCCCTCTCATTTCCAACCTCATTGATGGTTTCAAAAATGCCAGGTATTTCACCAAGTTTGACATCCAATGGGGCTACAACAATGTCTGCATCCATGAGGATGACATCTGGAAGATGGCTTGGGTGAACACAGATGGACTCTGGGAATCACTGGTCATGTTTTTCAGTTTTGTCAATGCCCCATCTCACTTCCAGGCCCTTATGAAGCATATCTTCTGGGACATGATTGCTGAAGGATGGTTAAAGATTTACATGGACGATTTAGGATTTGGAATGGATGACCTCCTTCTCCACCAGGAATGAGCTCAGTGGGTTCTACAATGACTGAGAGAAGAGAAGATGTACCTCAAGTTATCCAAATGCTCTTTTGACCAAGACCACATGGAATATTTGGGTATGGTGGTTCACCACAACTCGGTCCACCTTGATCCCATTAAACTCGAAGCCATCTCCTCCTGGAAACCCCCCTCCAATATCAAAGGAGTATGATCTTTTCTGGGGTTTTGCAACTTCTATCGCTGATTCATACCTAACTTCTCTACCATTGCCCACCCTCTCATTGATCTCACCAAATCCTCTTCCACCTGGAAGTGGAACAATGACCAAGAAACTGCCTTCCATTCTCTTCAGTCCACCTTCACTTCCCAACCTGTACTTGCCATGCCTGACCTCAACAAACCATTCTCTATCATGACTGATGCTTCTCTTGTAGCCTCCAGCGGCATATTACTCCAGACTGACAACAATGGTGACCTCCATCCCTGTGCCTACTTGTCCCAGACATTCTCCCCAGCTGAATGGAACTACAACATTTATGATAGAGAACTCCTTGCAGTTATCCATGCCCTCACTGCCTGGAAACACTATCTTTGTGGCACCGGACACCTGGTCACCGTCATTACTGATCACAAGAACCTATCTTACTTTTGCCAACCCCAACATCTGAGTTGATGACAAGCCAGATGGCTTCTTTTCCTACAGAACTTTGATCTGCAGTTCAAACATGTCCCCGCCTCCCAAGTCACCCCAGCAGACACCCTATCCCAGTTATCCTACCCCCCCACTGTCACTGACAATGAAGATGTCACTCTCCTCCCCGATCAGCTATTTGTCCAAGCTCTCGATGCCACCATCGCCTCAAAACTCGCCTCTTCCACTTCCTCTGATCCCTTTGTCCTCACCACCCTGCAACACCTTGCTAGCTCAGATACCCCTCTCACCCGATCCCACCCATCCAACTGGTTCTACACAGACAACCAGCTGTACTACCGGGGTCGTCTTTATATCCCAGCCCCACTCTGCCATGATCTTGTTGCCCACCTGCACTCCTCACCTAGTTCTGAACATGATGGAGTTTTTCGCACTCAGGCATTGGTCCAGAGGGACTATTGGTGGCCAGGTCTTGCCTCCTTTGTCCACAAATACATCCTGGATTGCCCCATCTGTCAGGCCAACAAAGTCAACACCCATCCGACTGTTCCTGCGCTGTCCCCTCTTTCCTCCTCTGCAACTCACCCCTTCCAGCAGATCTCCCTGGATCTTATCACTGACCTACCCCTTTCCGATGGCTTCAATTCTATTCTGGTCATGGTTGACCATGGACTCTCAAAGGGGGGTATTTTTATTCCTTGTACCAAAACCATTGATGCAGCAGGCATTGCAGCACTTTTTTTCTGCTATATTTACCCCCAATTTGGACTCCATGACAGAGTCATTTCCGATAGAGGGCCCCAATTTGCATCAGCCTTTAGTCTAGAACTGGCTAGACTCCTCCAATACAATGTGGCCATATCTTCCCCCTACCACCCTCAAACCGATGGCCAAACAGAATGTCTCAATCAGGAACTTGAAACGTACCTCCGAATTTACTGCCAAGGATCTCCCACGTCCTGGTCTCAATTCCTTCCTACAGCCGAATTTGCACACAACTCTTCCCCCCACTCTTCCACCCACCAATCGCCATTCTATCTCATGATGGGATACGAACCCCGTTCCTACCCACCCCTGGGCAAAACCTTCCTTCCTGCCCTAGAACAACAAATGACCGCTTTAGATGAAGCAAGGAAGGAAGCCCTTGCCGCACACGAGAAAGCCTGCCTGATCATGAAGGACAGAGTTCGCTCCAAGTTTGTCCCCTGAAAACAAGGAGACAAGGTCTGGCTTGAAGCTAGAAACCTCCACTTCCCTGGAGCACATCCTAAACTCTCCCAATGCCATCATGGTCCCTTCCCCATTGAAAAAGTCATCTCTCCCCTTGCCTACCACCTGAAACTTCCCCCCACCTGGAGGATCCATCCTGTCTTCCACGCTTCTCTTCTTTCCTCTTTTAGAACTACCACCAAACATGGAACTCTGTTCTTAGAACCACCCCTGGAGGATATAGACAGAGATGAGGAGTATGAAATCAAAATGATCCTACAGTGACTCCAAAAACTGGCCCAATGTTTGATTCCAATCCAGTGTGTGAAGTATACTGCAATTACATAAACAAATTACACTTTGCTTTGGTGGAGTGTATTGTAGTATGGGCCCTTGGCTACAATTTTGCTCTATACATCACATGATTCCATTCACATGCCATCAAGATATGGCCATTACAAAATGAACACCTCATTGGGCTGGTTTATGTACTTTTGATTTGAATGACATTATTAGTACTTGGTATAGCCTCCTTTTGCCTTGAGCACTGCCTGGACCCTCCTAGGCATGCTCTCAATCAATTTCTGACACTCTCCAACTGGTATCTTCTCCCACTCCACCTGAATTCTATTCCATAACTCCTCCATACCTTTGGGAGGAATTTCATACTCAGCAAGTCTTCTTTTGAGGTACCACCAGAGATGTTCAATGGGATTGAGGTCAGGAGACTGTGCAGGCCATACCATGGTCCTGAAATCTTGCTCTTCTAGCCACTCCCTGACCTTTTTGCAAGTATGCTTGGGATCATTGTCCTGCTGAAAAATAGTGTCAGGAGGATTTAGACCATGATACTGCAAGGTTTCTAGCAGTTCATCCTTCAAAATTTGAAGGTAAAGATATCCATCCATCCTACCATCTATCTTGGTGGCATAGCCAATTCCTTTTCAAGTCATACAGCCCCAAATCATCACAGAACCCCCACCATGCTTGATGGTATTTTCCACCAGCCTATCACTAAGCTTTTCATCTGGCTTTTTCCACACCCATTTTTTCCCATCTGACCCCAGGTGATTGATTTTGGTCTCATCAGACCATATGACCTTCTTTCAATCCTCTATAGTCCAATCCTTGTGAGCATATGCAAAGTTCAACCAGGCTTTGCAATGTTTGGCTGAAAGAAGAGGGCATTTTAGCTTGGAAACAGCTTTCATGCCACTTGTTTTCAAGTGCTGGTGAATAGTTTTGGGATGGAGAGGTTGATTTGTAAGATTAGAGAGTGTTTTGGTCACTTGAACAGCATTCTCTGCTCTACCAGAAGAGATAAGATAAACAGCATGGCAAATATTGGTAGAGGAAAGTTTGGATGGACAACCACCAGTGGACTTTTGAAGGTCTGGGCACTCTTGAGAAGATAGTCTGGATATAGTAGCATGCCCAATACCAAGCTGTGTGGCAATAACACAAGCTGAGTGGCCTGCATCAAGTTGAGCAAGGATAGTAGCCTTTTGATCAGTTGTAAGAGCTCATATGATGATGAAAGCAGAAAATAAGGATGCATGGGAGTATTTTGAAACTCAGACATACTATTTACACATGTATCTTTGTTTGTAACCCAAACAAAGCCAAATATAGCTTGATCTGATAGAGATTTTGGTCTTTGAATCAAAAGTAGATAAACTAGCCCAATGAGGTGTTCATTTTGTAATAGCTATATGTTGACAGCATTTAAATGAAATCATATGATGTATAGAGCAAAGGTGTAGCCAAAAGTTCATACTACAATACATCCCACCAAAGCAAAGTGTAATTTGTTCATGTGATTGCAGTGCACTTCATGCATTGGATTGGGGTTAAACATTGGGCCAGTTTTTGGAGTCACTGTATCTCAGAGTCACCTCTAATATGCAGCCCACCTGGGACTGCATTAGATAAGCTTCCCCTTTTGTTCCTCCATTCTATAGGATCCTTAGTAACTAGGTTCCTCCAGACCTTTCTCCTCTCCATTCCAGTTCCACATGGTCTGTTGTGATTCATAATGTACCATATGCTCCCTCCATTCCTTTTTACATGATCTTCATTCTATTCTGTACCTCTGTACCTGACTCCGAACATATATAAGTTGTACCTACTTCTGTACTCTGTCCTCAGTACAAATATCGACTAAGTTTCCCTCCCCTTATCTGAACTCCTCTCTCTCTCTCTCTCTCTCTCTCTAAATTCTAGGACACAGGATTGTACAGTGGCACAATACATATGTCTTGCACCAACATCCTAAACCCCTCCATCCCATTACCTCCATCAGATCTCTGATCCACCTCTGTCCCCACCTCTGTCCCTTTGCCCCCAAAGCCTCAGACCTCCATCAGATTCACCCTTAGAGAACCAGGACTTGACACAAACACTGTCATGGTTGTCATCAGTTGTGGAATGGTAGCAGTGGTGGCAGACCTGCCCTGCCATGCTCTCAATGCACTGTGGCATTGGCCAGAGTATGTCACCATCATTGTTGTTGTTCTGCAGAGGTGATGATAGTGGTAATGCATATGAATAGTATAATCAGAAGGAATGCAAAATGAACATAGCTCACATGACATTTGTGTTTGAAAAATTATACAAGTCTGGAGATATTAGGAATTAAAATGTACACTTTATTCTAATCTGTTGGCATTCAAGCTGACACTGAGCACGTGATCACTTATATAAGGTGATACACAGTGCGAGATGGTCACCCTCTATGTCTTGGATGACTAGTAGTATAACAAATTTGCTACTGTATATAGCATGGGACCTAGTGTCTCCAAAATTAGAGACATCTTCCTGTCACCCCCCCCATCATTGTCTGTCTGAGTCTGCTTGACAAACTGCACTCGCACTCAGTTTCTTTCTCATGCTCCTCATGCACAATCCTGACAAAGGTTATGAGCCCTGTGCTCTAGCCTAGAAGGAATCCCCCTATCGTCATCATCACCATGTCTGGACAGTTACTGCAGCCACAGCCAGCAACACCACCTTTACCACCAGCGAATGTCCCCACTGTACCCCCCACAGCATCTGCCATTGTATCACCTGTCATTGCAGCACCTGTAGCGCAACCCAAAACCAGTACTAGACTTGGCTCAGGCTACTCTGATACTAGGCTTATAGGAGTCAAGATTGAGGGGATTAGCCACAAGGACTTAACTGGGGTCCTTGGGCGATATCATTCAAGTATATAT
>JBBPKK010000996.1:0-13026 GCA_038089215.1 Tylopilus vinaceipallidus | reverse complement strand
CCGCGTCTTCCCCGATGTTCAGCTATCGAACGCATATATCATGTTACGTCCGTTTTTCCGCCCAACTGTGCCTCTGGACTCTCCCGAAATCCTTGATGCGAAGAACTGGAAGTTTGGTGGGTCGTTTTCATGTGCTCTTCATGATAACGGGCTGATCTGCCTGTAGACATCTCCACCGCTGATTTCCCAGGCGTGATTCGGAATGGCGATTCGTTTGCGGGTCCCGGCCCCACACCTGAGCTTCACCCACATCTCAGGCTCGAAGAAACGATGATCTCCATCCCGAAAGTCAACCCAGGCGATATGATCTTTTGGCATTGTGTAAGCACCTGATCCAATGGTAGCGACCATCTTTGGATGCATACCCATCGCTTTCGTCAGGACGTGATCCATTCTGTCGACCCGGAACATACCGGGACCGGCGATTCCGCAGGTGAGACTCGGATCCGATTGCCTGTGCATTATTGGGGGCGCTTAGCGGACACCTTGGCATAGTCATGTACATCCCTGCCGTCCCAAAGACACCTCAGAACTCGGCCTACGTCCTCGAGCAGGCCCAGGCGTTCCTCAAGGGCTATAACCCGCCCGATGATTATCATCCCGGCGAAGCCGAGTCGTTTGTTGGGTTCGGTGTGGACGCTGACATTCGGGAGCCCGCCAGCAGGGTGGCGATGGGCCTCCCTGTTGAAGTCGCCTGATGCGGCATCCGTTTTAACTATAACAACCGTGATTGTACAATGCAGCGTTTTGTAAATCCGACATAGAACAGCAATTTGAGAAGATGCTGGTGTTGTTGCTACTCATATGAATATACATGTACTTCAAAGAACCTTTATTATCACAGCGATCTTACGTAACGTGCGAGCTTCACTCGGTTCACCCAATCGGCCGGCAGCCGGTCATCACATGGTTTATGCCGACAACACAGTGCTAGATTCCACACTTTTGTACTCACATAACCACACTCACATCGAGCCCATAAATCACATAGCTACTCTACACTTCCCTTAGTTACTGAGGACCCAACAAACTACCTACGACTAATCTACATCCGAGCGGTGTACCATAGTGTTCACAGATCAGTGACACTTTCAAACGCAAACGTTCTCGCTGCCCAGGATGCCACTAGTTAGGCGCGCCGCCTATCATTGTCGCGCCCAGGGCTAGCGCAGTATCACAGATGGCACACCCCCCTCTATTGATCGTCGGTCGCGGACTCGGTCTTCCCCATGGCGCCCCACTGTGCGAACAGCTCCCTGCGATACACTTCCAGTTCCGCCGGCGACTTTTGTGGGGGCCAGTGCACGACGAGCCCGGTGGTCTCGCTCGGCTTGGGGATCACGTGAAAGTGAACGTGGTCGACGGTCTGGTACGCCAGCCTGCCGTTGTTCTGTGCTGCGCGTCAGCACGCGGCGGGGAGGGCGCACGCGCGGGGGGCCGCGACGGACCTGGATGATGTTGTAGTCGTCGAGACCGTGCTCGATGGCGAGGCGCTTGGCGAGCGCGATCACGTCCGCGAGGGAGTCGTCGGGCACCTCGTGCATCTTCATGGCGTGGTCTGGCCGCGAGCCGGGGTGAGTGTGGGGGCAACGGGCTGCGGGGGATGCGCGCACATTTGGGTATGACGAGGGCGTGGAGGTGGCCTTCGGTGACCGGCGGCAGCGCGCGGAACGCATATCTGTCGGAGGGGCGGACGGCTGGGGCGTGACAGGCGACAGACGGGGACGGGGCGGGCGTACGTACGAGAGTTCGGTCTCGGCGAGCTTGAAGCTGGGTGTGTCGCCTGGGGATCGTTGCATCGGGAGGAGCGGGGGGCGCAGCAGGGCGACTCACCCTTGATGATCTTGCAAAACGCGCAGGTGGAAAGCTCGGATCTGCACCGGACCTGCTGTCAGCGATGCCGATCGGCGGGCGGGATTCAGCTTGCCTTTGTGCTGTCATGATCTCCCTGTACTCGGTTCCAACCAGACGTTCAAGGACGCCGTACCCTCTTAAATATGGGGTCTAGGGATATCTAGGCGGTGCAATGGGCGGTGTGCGAAGAACGTCCTAGAATGGAAGTTTGGGCTTCTAGAAATGTTAGGCCGGGGCGGAATGAGCTCTTCTTCCGAGACTGCACACCGCCTTGTAATACAGCTCGGGAGGCCCGAGGCAGGTACTGAGAACCGCACGCGCGCAGCCCGGGTTGGATGGCTTTCGGAAGCGAGGGTTTCGGGGACGGTCGCATGGGACATGATACGTCACAGACACTTGCGGCCGGGGGACGAAGAGCCTGGCGCCGCGCGTCATCCGAGCATTTTCAGTCTTAGTTTGGCTTGGTGAGCCGAGTCAGTAGTACAAGGCCTGTGACCATCGGGCGCACGGCAGGATGACGGCCGTAACCCACGCACGCTGGGCAGACCACGGTCCAGGCTCAGCGCCCAGCGCTCAGCCTCGGTGCGAAAATGGCCGGCGACACCTCCAACCGTGGGAAATACTAGCCATTCCGAGCGCACGTGGCCGTCGCGCGACCCTCCGGTCCGCTTGTCCACCCCCCTGCGCACGCGGAATGGGGTTTGGTTTCGCAAGAAGCCAGCGCCAAACCAAGACTGGATTCCTCTCTGCATTCCCCGGGCACCTGCTTGCTTCCTGCACAGGCGGTGGCGGCCTGTGTTTTTTGCTTTCAAATCCAGTACGTGGGTCCAAGGCACTAGCATGACTAGCGTGTTGCTGTCGAGGAAGGTGAGGGATAAAAGTGAGCATCTTACGGGCAGAAAACTGCTGTGTGCGGTCGGGAAAGCTTGGGAGAAAGGGAAACTGCCAAGCGCGTGGGGGACAGTAAGAAGAGCTGCCGCCAGATACAATGGTAGTATAATTAGCGTCTTGTGCACAGACTACGAAATACTGTGCGGATATATAAACTTTGCAGATCCCTCCAAATGTCCGTCCGGTTGTTACTCATCGTCCCCTGCACGCTAAACGAGTCGTCGTCGTCGTCACCAAAATCGATTGGTCTCAGGGGGGAGACCGTCCGCCATGCGTAGCATGACAACGTTGGACGAAAGACTCGACCACTGTCGCAACATCTCAGTCAAACGCTTGGTCCCACCTACGAATGGACTCACCCCGTTCCCTACAAACACCTGCGCGCGCTCCGCCACCAACATGTCCACAGCCTGCGCCACGAATTTCTGCTCCCAGGTCAGTTTCAGGTCTCGATTGCTCCCAATGTGTGACCATCCCCCCAGATCCTGCAGTGCCGCCTTGAGGTCTGCAACCCAGGACGCACCACCGTTCGTCATGACATACACGTATTCGAGCGGTTCTCCAGACTCTTCCCTCACTGTCTTGACTTTCGCGGCGATATGCGCTATGCTGGGATAGCAGTGGCCCATGAAGGCGTCGCGATTTTCGCGCGACAGTCGGGGATCGGAACGCTCCCTATCGTACTTGTCGGGCAGCCCCGGAAAGGAGTTGAACGCGTTCCAGTCCGCGTTCCACTCAGTGAGGAACTTGCAGTGCCTATCAAAGTCGCCGCGCCGCACGTGGATGACGAGCAGGCCGGACAGGACCTCGGTGCTTCTCGAATTCTGGTCTTCTGGCCAGTACAACGAAGGCGGGAAAATAGCGCCTCGATTGGCTTCGAACGCGTCGTGAATCAACGGCGACCATCCCCAACGGGACAGAACCGGCAGCGTCGCCATGTACGGCCAGATGCTGAGAAGGCGCTCCTTCTGACCGTATATCCTGTCCGTGTCCTGTCCGTTCCGTGTACAGGCATGATGTGTATGGAGACGCACTGGACGTTGAATATCTGCTTGTCCGAGGATATCTCCTCGAACTGCAGACAAGGGTCCTCGATCGAGGCAATTTTCGCTGCCCATTCGTCGAACACGAATTTGACCGTGTCTGATTCGCCCCATCCACTGACATCGGACAGCCGTAACAGGGTCGGGTTCGGACAAACTTTGCGGAAGAAATCCTTGTGTACAGCCCGCGGGGTGCTGTCACCCGGAGGCATCGACCCACCGGCCAGCGGACCTAGGTTCATCCCGTTGAGCGCCCTCGGGGTCCCATCGGAAGGGCGTATCACATACCATCGATCAATGCAGTGAGGGGAATACGAGACGGGATGAGTTTCCCGTTAAAACGCGAGTATGGCGTGCCGTCAACAGCCCATGTGTAGTCGTCAAACACGAAACTGGGAACGGGCGTCAGAAACGGGTCCAGCTGAAGCACAAGTAACGCACGAGCGGTTCGTTGCATACGCGAGGACATAATTTAGGATGTAATCTTGCATTATATTTCCCCATCCTACTTCTGTATCGACCATCAGCCCGGTTTGTGGCAGAACATCCCGTTGACCTTACTGGAGGGATGATTTGGAGACCATAGGTACTTGACGTCTGAATGTTCATAGGATTCATAATGCGGCAACTCGAGCTCTAGTTCGCGGTGTTGCGGGTACAATGGAGGGTAGCGACCGTAGATTGTTAGAGAATAGATGAGACTGCGATTGTATGGAACGGCCCAGAGAATGATGATTGCGGTCGTCAAGAGGACCGCGACCCGAGAGCAAAGTCCGGCGGCAGGGGTCGAAAAGCAGGAGCCCTGCATATGAGTGTGCGGGAAAGAAGAAAAGGAGAGACACCCTGACCAGTATTCCACCTAGGGAAGCCGTAATTGGCAGGACGAGAGAAAATGGGTAGTGTTGACGCCAAGACGAGACGCCCGGCATTCGATTAAAACGATCAGAAGAGTCGCATCTGCACACAGCACGCAATTGGCGATACTGCATCGCGGCGAACTCTCACTGCAAGAATGGCCGGCGAATCGGAATGAACCTGTACACGCCGTAGAAACGTGCGCACCATCACGTTTTCTTGGCGTAAGGAATGGGACTATTTAACCAATGGCAACGCATAGCCAGCGAAAATGGTTTGGGTGATTCCCCTTGCACTCTCGGTTGAACAGCCCGGGGTTCAATCACCTGGGTGGACCGTCTCGTATCAACTCACCTAGCTTGCTGCATCAGTGTTTGACGCACCTGAGTCACGATACCCCAGCCTCGCGTCGCCTTGGAGAAGCGTTGGCAAGCCAGAAAGAGGCCGTGACAGCTCACCAATCTGCATGATGATGTCGCGCACGGAACATGCTTCCTAAAACCTGACACTTGACGCGCAAAAGACGGACCGAGGATCACACTTTGGGAAGGGCGTGGAGAAGGAAGAACGTTTGCCCTCCAAAATTGGCATCCGTGGCGTACACGAAGGATGGAGATGGCTGTGCACTAGAGCCGATGAATTGGTGTACAGATCCCACTCGACTGCTGTGTCCAGCGAACAACAGGAACGCATTTCTTGCCAATGGCCTTTTTTTTTACAAGTGGGAGGTCTACAATTTACCCACGGCTTCTAGCTTTACCAGCAACTCGCTGTGGTAGGCTTTCAGCTCCTCCATGGGCGGCTTCTGCGCCGGCCAGCTTTCCGGGGTAAACACGAGGCCCTCGGCTGCATTAGGCTTCGGGATAACGTGGAAATGGACGTGGTTGACTTCTTGGTGTGCTGGCGCCCCATTGTTCTGCGTCGGGTGACAGCTCAGCGCGGTGAAATGAATGCAGAACCTGCAAACGTACCTGGAGAATGTTGTAATCGACGAGGCCCTGCGCGAGAGCGATCTTCTTGGCGATGGGAAGCGCGTCAGCAAGGTATTCGTCTGGGAGCTCGTGCATCTTCACGGTGTGGTCTGTAACCGTGATCCGGTTAGGGTTTAGCGGGCTGATGTGGAAGAGGGACTGCCTTTGGGAACGATGAGAGCATGGCCCTTGGAGAGGGGGCCAATATCGAGAAACGCATAGCTAGGAGTCCAGATGCGCTCGTTAGTTGTGTGAGGGGGGCGACGCTGCACGCACGAAAGCCCGGTTTCGACAAGCCTGAAGCTCGGTATCTCGCCTGCGGAGTGGCGTCAGGATGGTGCACCCAATCGGCACAGCGACGACGCTTGCCTTTGACGATCTTGCAAAAGATGCAACCCGCGAGAGATCTGTGTCTGTTTCCTGAGCAACATGGCCGGTGACGGGACGGTCTGCTCGCCTTGCTGCTGCCATGGCTGGGGTCAAGGAAGTAAGCGCGGAAGCGTGCCTTGCTATATGACGCTATCTGATCAGCTTCCGAGACTCACCGGCGATCGTCATCGTCGTCGTTGGCAACGATGGGCTCGTTCGATTTCTCACAGTGGCCGCCGTCGCTTACCGACGTCCAGCTCGCGGCCCTCACACACCACGCAACCACCTACGCCCTTGCACACGGCCTTACATACCTCCCTCCCGCTGCCTCTCAGCCACCGTCCCCCGCCTCCGTCATCCACGCCCCGATATCCCTCCTGCCTGCCCCCGTCCCCCGCACTCTCTTCCACCAAGCACAGCGGCTCCAATCCGTGTACAATGCGCTGTATGCGCGCGTGGCTACAGATGACCACTTTTTGGACCAGGTGATGGGTGCAGAGGTCGGCGTCGGACAGGCAGACGAGTTCGTGAGGAGGTTGTGGCAGGGCTGGAAGGACATCAGGGAGGAGGGCATCGTTCAGGTGGGTGCTGCGCTTCGTCTCGTCCGAGATCGTCGCCCAAGAGCGCTCCGCAGCCGCTGCATCTGGGCCTCTTTCGCTCCGACTATCTCCTTCATGCTGGCGAATCCGGGACACACGGACTCGGTCTGAAACAAGTCGAATTCAATACGATATCCTCCTCGTTCGGTCCGCTTTGCGACAGGGTCGCGGCGATGCACAGGTATGGCACAACATTGCCAGCGGATGAGCTAATTCAAAGCATCTCGTTCTAGATACCTCCATGCATTGACGGCGTACTACCATATCTCGCCGTACCTCAAGCAGGAGAACTTCCCCGTAAATGATACCACGTCTGGACTGGCGAGCGGCCTCGCAGAGGCACATAAGGCGTACGATGTACCAGGGTGGGATCCTCTCCCACTTTCCTCACCCCCGCTCACGTCTTGGCAGTGCATATATCCTATTTGTAGTACAGCCCAACGAGCGCAACGTCTTTGACCAACGTTGGCTTGAATATGAACTGTTGGAAAGGCAAGTCTGTTCTCCACCGCATATACATGCGCCACGTTGACAGCCACCCGCCAGACATGCCATCCGCGTCGTTCGCCAGACCTTGCTCGAGCTCGCCACCACCACATCACTCGCCGGCCCCTCGCGCACCCTTCTCCTCACCCGCCCGTCCACCTCCGATGCGGGCCCGATCGAGATATCCACCGTCTACTTCCGCGCCGGATACGTCCCGACCGACCTGCCCACCGAGACACACTGGCAGGCGCGTCTCACGCTCGAACGCAGCCGCGCGATCAAGTGCCCCAGCATCCCCCTCCAACTCGCCGGCGGGAAAAAGGTCCAGGAGGCGCTCAGCCAGCCCGGCGTCGTCGAGCGGTTCTTCGCCGCCTCCGAGGCAGGCGCGGTCGCCGCGCTCCGGGCGACGTGGATGCCCATGTGGGCGCTCGATGCGGCCCCGCCCCTGGTGGACGTGGCAGGGCGCCCGGGCGAGCCCGCCGGGACGACCCTCGCGCGCCACCGCGCGGACGGCCTCGTGCTGAAGCCCCAGCGCGAGGGCGGCGGGCATAACGTCTACAAGGGCGATATTCCCGCGTTTTTGGACGGCCTTGCGCCCGAGGAACGGCGGGCGTGGATTGCCATGGCGTTGATCGTGCCCCCGGCCGGGGTGGGCTCCTACCTCGTCCGTGCGGGCAGTACCAGTACGGCGGGCGGTCCCGAGGCGCAGGAAAAGCCGGTCCGCGCGGAGACGGTATCCGAGCTGGGCATCTTTGGCTGGACGCTGTTCGGAAAGGACGATGGGGCGGGGGTCGTGCGCCAGGAGCGCGGTGACGTGGGGTGGCTGGTGCGGACCAAGGGCGTGGAGAGCAACGAGGGGGGCGTGGCGGCTGGATTTTCGGTATTGGATTCGGTGGTGCTGGTCGACGGGTGATGGACCTGTTGGCTATCTGCTCGAATGTGAGAGTAGCGCGGCAAAGTATCCAGCACTGTTCTCGGTCGGGAGGCACCTGCAAATGGACTCGAGCTGAGAAACGATGTTAATACGGAATTGGCCTTTCCATACGCCCGAGCAAAAAGTCTGAGCCATGTTCGAGTGCGCAAATGGCGGAGCTGGCATGCGAGAACTAGAACGAGCGCGCGGTTCACGACACACAGTAACAGCCAAGTCATACATCGTCCCAGGCATGGAAGCTCTCCGCTTGGAACGAGCTGCTTCGAGTCGGCCCTACATGATCGTTTGGCGCACAAATGCGAGCCGGTCACGGTTCTCGCCGACGCGGCCAACACGACTCCCAAGCGGCCCGACCGAATTGCCACGCGTGTCGGGGCCCCATCAGCAACTCAATCGAGCTCACACACGCTGACTGCACGCCTGGCGAACCGGTGCTCGTCGCATGAATGATGTACAATCGATCACGGGTGTGGGCAATACACATGGACACGCTGCTCAGCAAGACGTGTTGCCCGGACCGCACGCGATACCGCCCAGCGTCTCGTCAGAGATGCGTGTTGTTCCAGAGGGACCTCGCCACAAAGTCTGCCGGCTCGGGGTGCCCCACCCGAGACAGCGCCGCGCGCGGGATGAACTGCACTGTGGAGGAGGGCGTCGCGTGAGTGCGGGATACGCGGGCGCGGCAGGCGACGACCCACCCGTGCGGTCGATGCCGGGGACCAGGTAGAACCCGTTGGCGGGACGCCCCGTCGTCGGGTCCACAAAGTGGCCCACCGTGCCGTGCGGGTGGTCGAGCCAGGCCCACGCGCCGACGCCACCCTGCGCCGAGAGCGTGAACGTGTAGGCGTCGCCCACGTTCACCGCGATCTTGGGGTCCACGAGACGGGCGCTCGCCAGCGAGACGGGTGTGAACTGCGCAGCGGCGTGATGAGCCCTCGCCCAGGAGACGCAAGATGCACGCACATAGGACTCGTGCGTCACCGTCTCGCCGCCGACGTATGCGGTGAGGTTCATCAGTAACCAGACATCGGAGGCATCGTACCCAGCGGGAAGGATCGCCGACAGCCCCGTCCCCTCATACACGCGCGAGTGGTTCAGGGGAGGGATCGAGACCGAAGTCCTCGACGTATCCAACACGCGCCCGGTCCAGTCGTACCACGTCAACTGGGCCACCCCGTGTACGCGCTCCCATCGGTCCGAGATCGCGAGTACCGTCAGCGTCTCGTTCTCCGGCATCCAAAACGGCTGGATGATCACGGGCGCATACGCGCTCGCGAGCCCATAACTCGCCACTTTCCATCGGCCAGAATACTCGATCGCCGACCAGGTGACGCCCGGCCAGATGTCGTTGAGCTGCCAGACGAGCGCGCCGAGATTGCGCTCGCCCATGCCGGCGCCACGTCGGAACCAGGCGATCTCAGCGACGACCAGGAGGGACTGGAAGACCTGGGTGCTCCAGCACCACTGTGAAAATGTTTGATTGGCGTCGGCAGTGCCTGGGGTCGGGAGCCATAGCTCGACAGCGCTCGTCATCTCGTACTGCCCCTGAGGTGCGTTGGGGTTCGGCCAGCTAAGATTGCTGGCTGGGGGATGGTGGTCGCGTGCCATGACCACGGTGGAATTGAACGCAAAATCCTCCGGGTTCTCGAGGACGTCTTGCCATGTGTAGAACGACGGCATGGAGTGGAAACTAAAAGAAGCACATCGATGTGGTACAACTATGACTCAAGTCAATGGACCTACCCAAACTCGTTCACAAAACTAGGGGTGTGGGGTGAGGCACAAAAAACTGCCGAAATGTGCCAGAAACTCACCGTGTGACAGGGTATGTGCTTAAATTGAATACCTGTGTTGCATCGTAATTGAACCACTCTAAAGGGTGCTGTGAGTGGCGGACAAACCGCAAGAAGGCGGAATTCTACCGGTATCTCCATAGAGGTATCCGGGTGTTTCGTTTGCAAGCCTCAAAGTATAGGGCTCTAAACTTAAAACACCGTTTGTTGTGCAAGCATCCGTATAGGGTGCCTGTAAATGCGGTGCGTCAGGCTTGATTGCGAACAAGGAAGAGGAAAACGACACACAGAGCGGGTCTCGGAGAGGACGATATCATGCAAGTAGTCTTGGTAATAAAAGAGGAACTGATGAGAGGTTGAGAAACACCGCCTCCGAGCATACGGGATGGACTGTTCACCTCATCGAGATAGTGCTGGCCGTTTGGCAGCGACGAATTCAAGCTCAGGCTCATGAGCTCAACCCCATTCCCACCAGCCCATTGCGCGTTACTTGGATGTCTCTTGATTCTGCGAACATTCTCCCTGACCTCGGGTTCAATGTTCCCGAGATAGGCGGGGTCCTGGGGGTAGAGGGCATCGGAGAACAAGAGCTCAGACCAAACAAGTATGCCTAGTTCATCGCACGCAGAATAAAAATCGTAGAGACCGCCATCCGTCGCCGCATCCGACGGCTGGAAAATGCCACCACCCCAAACACGGACCTACGGCGCTCCGTGAGCATAAAGCCGGCACGGACGGCTCGCACCTACCATGTTCTGACCAGTTTTGACGGCACTCTCCAGAATCCAACGGACAGCCTCTGGACTGGTGCGAGCGTAAAACGGATCAAAGGGAACGACGTTGGACCCCTTGACGTAGAACGCCTTCCCATTGACTTCAAAGTGCCATTGGTCGCCCGGCGTGATACCCCGGGAAGAAATCGCCTCGTCTGAATAAGCAAGTTGCATCAACTGGATCGTACGAAACCCGGTCGTGACCGTCTGCGCGATGGATTCGTCCCTAGGGGTCATTTCCCCTGATGGGTTCAGTGTAATTGTCAAATTGTACAGTTTTGGCGTGCCGAGATTCCACGGGTACCACCGTTCGGGAACATGATCCGGAATGGACCAGTACACGCTCGCGTAGGTGGCCACCTCCGTCTCATTTGGAATCGGGCTCAACGCTAGAGAGTCCGAGGTGATGCCGAGCTCGGGAATCGACAGTGTCACGGTCGGAGCGGTGTATGACTTGATGGAACGCATGCCAAACGTGACGTTGACGACCCAGTCCGCGGGTTGGTCGATGAACGTGACGTTTTGACCATCCTTGTAAATGTCAACCGATGTTTCATCCAACAAAATCTTGCTGCTGGTGCGGGGGTACCTGGTATCATTCGGAGACCCCGGCTCGGTAGCCGACCCGGAGAGCGTCACGAGGTAGGCAGGTTTATAGATGCCAGAGGGAACGAACGCAGGACCCTAGGAAGGCGATCAGCTTGGCAACGACGAGACAAAAACATGACGGCATTCACGAAATCCCAGCCAAAATCGTCTTCGATCTTGCGAATCCATTGACGGACGTTGGGGTATTCATACTGGCGGTGAGCAAAGTCAGACGTAGGATATCACTCATAGCATATATTCCACTCACGTTATCCAATGTGCCCACAAACGCTATATCAGCGGGTGCGCCCACCGAGTAATTTAAGCCATAATACCAAGCACTCTCAAGTGCAATCGTCAGGTTGTTGTCTCCGCCAATGGGAGAGGTAAGATAACCAGACACATCGAAGGTATACCGCCGGAACTGGTTGTTAACCCAGGCGACAGGATGGCCTGCAAATGTCTGGACACACGGTGAGCGGACGACAGGGCATAGAGTACGAGAGAGTACAAACTATATTCGCGATGGTATCGATACCGTAGAAGATGAGGAGTGTTCTTCCCGATCCACTACTCTCACCATATTGTGCGAATGGGGTCAAGTCAGCCGTATACGTCCAATTGTCGTTCACGACCCATCGTTCCGTATATTCTAGGCGAGGATGAGTACCAAACATTATCTAGAACGTCTCCAACCTCACCATTGATACCTGAGAGAGGGTCATCGATGATGCCCGCCTTAAAAAGGTCCATGTGAGCCTGCGATGGTAGCGAGCCTGGGATGACAATAGAGCCATTCTGGTTCCGGAGCATCCACTCTAGATCGGACAGACTGAAAACATGAGCGCGAACCAACCACAGCAGACAACATAACCCAACGAGGGTCTGGCCAGTAGGACGCATCACGACAAGCAATGTAATCCTCCAGTCCTTGTTGGAGAACTTGGCGGAAACACTGCACCACCTGAGGGCTTTTATGGGCCCCGAGAATGGACCACCCGCAGAGAGCCTTGTGTGGTAACCCGGGTGAGTCTTTCCCCACGTGTCATAGTCAATGATAGTCCTCCCCCCAAGTGGGGTTTGAGAGACATGTATCGCGTCACTGTGGTTCTAGAATGCATATAACATAAGGTTCATGATGACGGTCCCCTATGATGTCTGGGTGCCGAATAGTTGATCTGATACCAAGAATGACCCTGATGGATGCCATGGCCCATGCACGGCAAAGTGAATTGCGTACAATACGGAGAACCCCTGACAAAAATCACCCGCAACTGCGGTTGAAACACAAGTGCAACCGGTCAAAGACGTTCATTATTAGCTATTCTAGAAACAGGAAGAAAGTATGTACCCACAGGAAGTATGGACACGTTGCCCTCTGCGGGTAATAGACGGCCCCAGCTTCGAGGTATTCCGGCTCCAGCGGGATAGACGCAAGCGAACACCGTCCCAGCAGCGTTAACTGCGAGTAATTACCTCGATGTTCCGAGAAACGCCGCTGGTGACCAGTGGCAAACCCCGTTTAGGTGTGAAAACATCGGTGTTCTCTGGGAGTCACCGCTGAGTGGAGCGCTGTCATTCGTACAGGAAATTCATCCTGTGCTCACCGCTGTCGTAAAGAAGTTATCTGTCCGGACACGTACTTTGATTGCTTATATGGTGTAGTCGGTGTCCTACCCAACAAGGCAAGTCCGGCGAACAACAAGTTTGATAGATCTAATGAAATCACCTCTACGCGGTGGGCATCAACAGCGCGCGCACCCGCTCGCCCGCCTCATCCCCCAGCACCCCCCGCACGAACGCCGAGCGTTCCGCCCGCCACTCTCCCCCCCCCCCCCCCCCCCCCCCCCCCCCCCCACACCGCGGCGGC
>JBBPKK010000995.1:0-13044 GCA_038089215.1 Tylopilus vinaceipallidus | reverse complement strand
TTTTNAGTCAGTTTTGGCGAATTTCGTACAATTTCATGGCTTACTAGCGTAAAATGGGGGTCTTGCTAATTTACGCAAATGTACATACCTGCTCAATTCCACACTTCAGTTCGTGGTGACTATGAACGAAAATGACCGTATTCCACCTTCCCTTTCTGACTTGGCGACCTCTTCATACCACCAGCGTCACTTCGCTCCACTTCCTCTAGCCCTTGCTCGTAATTATCGCAAGACCCAGAGCGTTGGAGAGGATGACACGTGTCTATTTTTTTTGCAGTAGTGGTCTCTGGTCTGGTGGCATCGCATTCAAGCTTTTACTTAGGCATGTCTTCGCTTCCAACCCGAAACTGTTTTCGACAGCCGTCGCGGTCGGCTGACACTTGGCATCAATCCGGGTAGCATCCAATGCTAACCCTTGTCTGGGCAGCTTTCTTGGTACTAGGGTTGCGCCTCCGGGGCGTCGCGGTGCCTTCCGATTAGTAACACTGACCGCCCTTGGCCAGACAGACCTTCGAGTTGCCCATGGTCACGCTCGAGGCCGACGATCTGAGCGCATCTGGTCCATACATCCATTCCGTCACATTCTGACTTGGCCACAACATACATGCCACCGGTTCAACGTACAGCTCATTCTCGGCGTTCAAACGCCATGCCCGTTCCTCGCGCCTCACTCAGGCCGAGAATCGGGCAAACCACTCACGGATCCCACGCGCACTCTCCTCCTTTGCCCAACCTGCGCACGACGTCACCATCACCACGACCACGAGGCGCAGAACGAAAAGAGAGACGCACGTTCGTGGAGCACGTCCATGTTGCCGCGGACGGCAAAGCCGTGGGACACGCCCGAAAAGACCTGGATAAAGTAGGTCGCCTTCTTACGCACCAAGATGTCTTCAGCACGTCGTCGCTGCGCGAGCGGAAACGTCATGTCGACCTCTGCGCAGGCCGTTAGCGGCCCGTCACACGCCTCGTTACACGTCAAAGGACGCACCCGCACAAGACAATAGGAGAGGTCCTGTAGCGATCCAGACTCAAGATGAGCCCGACGCACGGCCAAAACACCAGACGTACGCGTGATCTTTTCAAAGTGACTTTCGTCGAGAAAGGAGGGGTGGGCAATCGCACCTGCCAAGGGATTCATACCGAGAACCTAAAGAGACGGGTGGACATCCGTTACCTGCGACGATAGACCCCTCTGCGGCCAGGTCGAGCACGAACGGTGCGCCAAAACAATACCCTGAAGAGCGTATTCGCTCAGCGTATCATTTGACTGAGGCCAATAGTCCTGCCCACCCACCGACCGCAGTGTATGTCGTCGTCTCGGTACCTGGGTGAATCAACGACGGGGATCGAAGGCGACAACGGGGGTGCTCACCATAGGTCGCCCTGACAACGTCCAACCACTTTGGGAATGCTTCCTTTGCAACGCGAAGGGCCTCGGTCGCCCAGGGAGCCCAGTCAGTACCAGCAGGCAGGTCCTGGAAGTACGATCCAAAGAGATAGTCCGGTCCGAGCACGGTGAATCCTGCAGTCGACCATCCATGCACGTCGTGACAAAGGTGTGCGCGAGACGTACCACACGTGGCAAAGTAGTCCTGCAACAGCTTGTTGTTGATGAACAAGGGGCCAAAAATGTCCGAGAGGAATAACAGGACTTTCTTGTGCGATCCGGACTCTACGCTTGCGGGTGGTCCGGAGATGTAAGTGTTGAGTCCGCCGAGTGATTCGACGCGCCCTTCCGGGGTGCCGTCATGTTTGAAGCCGGTGAAGCAGCATGAGCTGGGGGGACCTGCGAGGATAGTCGACATGGCAGGGGATCTAGACAACAGATTGAGTCATAAGCGTTCCTTTTTATCTAACTGAGATAGATGCCGACATGACAGGTCTTAGTCACGCAGAAAAGAGATTCCATCATACGTATTACAAAGGCGTACCACCAACGCCGTGAACCCCCGAACAAATAAAAATGAGGGTATTTTACCTTTGGTTCCCAGGCGGAATGAGCTAATAGATTCGGGCGGATTGTAGATTACTCAATATGTTTTCACACTTTGTTCATTTGTGCTGCGGCCTGAGGTGTGAGGTTTTTGCATGGGTTTATTAGAGATGTTCGTGGTCACACCTGGATACATTTGAGGGCCGTGGGGGTGTCGAGCGGTGTAGTGACGAGTTTGAACCGTCATAATGACCATTGTGGTGCAAATGGAGGTGATCCCTTCCGGTTGATTTGTGCGACGCCAGACTTGCTTACAATACTGATGATGATCACAGTCGATCCCCCACGTGGGTGTCCCTATCAACATCCTGATGCCGTGAACCAATCGGCAGTGGTAAAGAACGCGCGCACGATTGCCCAGCTTCAATGTGAAGTGGGTGCGCACGGCCTGAGGGGAAATGAGACGCACGCTCTGAGCCATTGCTGGCGCAGAACCAATTCCAAGGGCAGGGTTTGGGAGCTTTCAAGTAGTGGCAGTAGGCAATACGTTGACGTTCGTGTTGCTGCCGTTCGCTATCGTACTTCTCGGTCTCGAAATGGTTCTCGTTGAGAAAGAATTAAGGGTGGGCTGAGAGAGGGGCTTGAACATACTTACAACGATGGACCTTTCCGCAATTAGATCTGGCATGAACGGCGCGCCGACGCGCTAGCCTGGACGTGTATATATGCATTCAAGCGTGTCATTCGTTTGATAACAAAGGTTGCATACTGACCGTTGTACACTTTGTCGTCTCTGCGTGGCAAGGAAAATATCATGATGTCGTCGACAGTTATATTGACTCATTGTGTGTCTACTGGACAGTTTTAGACCACTCGGGAAAGGCAGCCACCGCGAAGAGCGCATCACGAACCCAAGCAAACTTATCCACGTTCGCAGACCAGTGCTGAAAGTACATTCCGAACAGGTAACCCTGTTGGAGCACGATGAAGCCTTCACGTCAACTAGATACACCATCAAAGTGAGCACGCGGAATGGAGCGCGAGCCATACCGCATGAGGCAAAGTTGCTTGTTGATGACGACTAAAGACGTCCGAGAGGAACAGGAGGACTTTCTTGTGCGAGAGGCTTGGAGACGCGGGTGTTCAGCCCGCCGAGGAGTTCGAAAAGGCGCCGGTGTGTTTGAAGCAGCATGCGCCTGCGGGACTGTTGTTCAATGCGGCGGAGGGCTGTCACGTCACCCGGCACGTGATCGGTGAGTACACTGCGAACCTGTTGAACCAATACAAGAAGCCGCCTGCGCGCTTCTCCTTCGCAAAGCCTTGGTATCGGCCCAAAGATGAGTGTCTGCACGCACAGCAAGCACACACGCGGGGCATCCTCGGCAGGATCACTGCGAACGCCAAATCCATGCGAGGTACCTCCGAAGACCCGGAAATAATAGTTGATCTTGTTCTTGACAAGGATGTCCTCTGCCTGGTGACGTGCTTCGGTGGGGAATGCATTGTCCGTTTCTGCACCGGACAGGTCGGCCATTCGCTATTTCACAATTGGTCGCGACTGACAATGGTCTTTACACCGTGGGGAGTAGCCTCCAGCCTCTGCTCATCGTTTAAACAAATCTGTGACGGATACGTGCTTGGTCAGTCAAGGCATTCCCATTTTTCATAAGTCTTCATGAAGGTTACTCAATTATTCTGAAAGATTGCTCACATTCTAGATGAACTTCCCGTTGGAGATGCGTGGCCCAGCATCAAGGTTGTGGTCACGGTGTAGCCTGCCCAGCTGAATATCTGGACTAACCGCATGTACACAAAGTCTGTCTCGCACTACAGATGATTCTCCAGTGTCTAAGGAACACGTCATTGCGTGTGTCGAGGATGCGATATTTGTAACGAACGTTTGCAGGACATAACCCCAGACTCTTTTGCATGGATTCTGGAACAGGAATCCGAGGTTCCTTCTTTCCAGTTTGAAGCATTTCTTGCCTTCAGAAGACACAGCCCCCGTCATGTCATTCTCCCTTCGACATGGTATTGTCGGTTCTTTCCCTTGCTAAATTCCACAGTTCAGTTCATGGTGACTATGAACAAAAACGACCATATTCCCCCTTCCCTCCCCCACTGGGCAATCTTTCCATGCTACTAGCGTCACTTCACTTTACTTCCCCCAGACCCTGCTCGTAGTTGTTGCAAGACCCAGAGCGTTGAAGAGGATGACACATGTCTGTTTTTTTTCGCAGTGGTGATGTCTCCAGTCAAGTGAGATCAAGCTTTTACTTATGCATGCCTTCGCTTCCAACCTGTAATTGTTTTCAACGGCCGTCGCGGTCGGCTGACACTCAGCTTAAATTCGGCACAGCATCCAATGTTAATCCTTCTCTGGGCAGCTTTCTTGGCACTAGGGTTGCACCTCCAGAGCCCATCTAACGCCATTATTTGATGTTCGCGCGAATCGCGACACATGTTGTCCTTGGCCCCTCGGCACGACTTGATCTCGGCCACCGTCAAGCCAGCCTTCAAGTTGCCCATGGTCAGGCTCGAGGTCAATGACCAGAGCACCGCCAGCTGGTCCACGCATCCATTCCTTCACAATCAGACTTGGCCATAACATACATGCCACTGGCTCAGCATACACGTCAGGATGCTCATTCTTGGTGTTCAAACGCGACGCCTGTTCCTCATGCCTTACTCAGGCCGAAAATCGGACGAACCACTCATGGATCCCACGCGCACTCTCCTCCATCGCCCAACCTACTCACGACGTCACTATCACCACGAGGCGCGGAGCGAAAAGAGAGACGCACGTTCGTGGAGCACGTCCATATTGCCGCGGACGGCAAAGCCGTGAGACACGCCCGAAAAGACCTGGATGAAGTAGGTCGCCTTGTTACGCACCAAGATGTCTTCGGCACGTCGCCGCAGCGCAAGCGGAAACATCATGTCGATCTCTGCACAGGTCGTTAGCGGGTCGTTCCACGGTTCGTCACACGTCAAAGGACACACCCGCACAGGACAAGAGGAGGGGTCCTGTGGCGATTGTGGAATCAGGGATGAGCCCAACGCACGGCCAAGACACCAGACGTACGCGTGATCTTTTCAAACTGACTTTCGTCGAGAAAGGCAGGGTGAGCAATCGCACCTACCAAGGAATTCATGCTGAGAACTTAAAGAGACTGGAGTGGACATCCGTTACCTGCGACGATAGACCCCTCTGCGGCCAGATCGAGCACAAACGGTGCGCCGAAACAATACCCTGGAGAGCTTATTCACTTAGTGTATCATTCGATTGAGGCCAATAGTCGTGCTCACGCACCGACCGCAGTGTATGTCGTGGTCTCGGTACCTAGGTGAATCAACGACGAGGATCAGGGCGGAAACGGGGAGTGCTCACCATACGTCGCCCTGACAGCATCCCACCACTTTGGGAATGCTTCCTTTGCAGCGAAAAACGCCTTGTTCGCGAAGGCAACCCGGTCGCTATCCGTAGGCAAGTCTTGGGCGGACGTTCCAAAGAGATAGTCCGGTCCGAGCACAGTGAATCCTGCGATTGACCATCACCGCCCTTGCACACTATACCAAACCCGGGCGCGAGACGTACCACACGCAGCAAAGTAGTCCTGCAACAGCTTGTTGTTGATGAATAAGGGGCCAAAAACGCCTGAGAGGAACAACAGGACTTTCTTGTGCGATCCGGACCTCACGCTTGCGGGTGGCCCGGAGATGTAAGTGTTGAGTCCGCCCAGTGGTTCGACACGCCCTTCGGGGGTGCCGTCGTGTTTGAAGCCGGTGAAGCAGCATGGGCCAGGGGAACCTGCGAGCGTAGTCGACATGGCGGGGGATCTGGAAAACACCTTGAATCCTAATCACGGTGGACGGTCCCTTTTATCTAGTTGAGATAGTTGCCGATATGATGGGTGTTAGTCACGGCGAAAAGAGATGTCGTCATACGTATTACAAAGGCGTACCACCAACGCCGTGAACCCCCGAACAAATTAAAATGAGGATATTATGGGTATGTCGAACGGAGGTCATCCCCCTTGATTGATTTGTGCGACGCCAGACTTGCTTATCATACAATTCGATCATCATCATCACAATCGATCCTCCATGTGGGTGCCCCTATCAACATCCTGACGTCGTGAACCAGTCGGGATTGGTAAAGAACGCTTCAACGTGAAGCGGATGTGCACAATTCAAGCTGAAATGAGCTGAGCCATTGCCGGCGCGGAACCAATTCCAAGGGCAGGGTTTGGGAGCTTTCAAGCAATGGCAGCAAGCAATACGTTGGCGTTCGCGTTGCCGTCATTCGCTCTCGCACTTCTCGATCTCGAAATGGTTCTCGTCGATATACCTCGCCGCAATCAGACCTGGTACGAATGGCGCGCCGACGTGCTAACCTGGATGTGCATATATGCATTCAGCGCGCGTCATTCGTGTGGCGACAAAGGTTGCATACCGACGGTCGTGTGCTGTGTTGTCTCTGCCTGGCAAGGAAAACACCATGATGTCATCGACGGTGGTATCTGCTCGCCGTGTGTCTACGGGGCGGTCGCGAACCACTCGAGAAAGGCAGCCACCGCGAGGACGGGTGCATCACGAACCCGCCGGCCAGTTCTGAAAATACATTCCGAAGAGGTAGCCCTGCCCGAGCACTAAGAGGCCTGCGTGTCAACTGGCAATGCCGTCAGAGCAAGTACGCGAAACGGAACGGGGCGCGGGCCATACCGCACGAGGCAAGGTCGCTTGTTGATGATGAACAGCAGCCCAAGGACGTCCGAGAGGAACAGGAGGACTTTGTTGTGCGAGAGGCTTGGAGATGCGGGTGTTCAACCCGCCGAGGGATTAGGCATGTCCTCCAGGAGTGCCAGAGTGCTTGAAGCAGCATGCGCCGGCGGGAGCGCCGTTCAGTTCGAGTCTCACTGTCGGGTCACCCGGCACGTGATCGGTGAGTGTCTTCCTATGGATTGCACCACGCAAGACAGCATGCTAATCATACAATTCAATCGCGACAACGAGCACAATTCATCAGGCCCAGCATTATCACGCTGCGAACCTGTTGAACCAGTACAAGAATCCCCGCGCACACTCCTCCTTCGCAAAGCCTAGGTATCGGCTCCAAGGTGAGTATCTGCACGCACAGCACGCACAGAGGTGGACGTACGCTGCGCCTCGTCGGCAGGATCACTGCGAACGCCAAACCCGTGGGAGGTGCCGCTGAAGACCTGGAAGTAATAGTTGGCCTTGTTCTTGACGAGGATGTCCTCTGCCTGGCGACGTGCTTCGGTGGGGAACGCATCGTCCCTTTCTGGACCGGTTATCAGCGCTGCCCAAATTGGATCGACAACCCGGACGGGATTCACCTGCACAGCCAAAGGCGATGGGTGCTAAGAGGGATCTCAGGCGACGTCTTCACGATGCGAATGGGATCACTGACCGACACAGTTCTCGATGATGCCTGTCTTGAGCTGCTTGGTGGCAGGATCACAGAGGGCGGAGGGATGTGCGACAGCAGCTGAAGAGAACATGAATCCTGGGAGGCGCCAGGAACCAAGGGAGATGACTCACCCGCTGCGAGCTTGAATGCGGGATCGTTAGCGAGAGCAAAGACATACGGAGCTCCAAAACAGTATCCTACACAGGGTGACTACGAGGCAAGCGCGCGCGCGAGACTGGGCGTACCGACTGCAAAGTACTTGGCGTCGGCCCCTGAGCCCGGCAATCAGCGACGACATGCAAGGTAAAGCGGGCTCTCTGACCGTAGCGCTGTTTGACTGCTTCGACCCACTTTGGGGTGTGCTCGTTGGCCAGAGCGACGACCTTGCCACGCCAAGCGTCTCGGTTAAAGTCGGGCTGTTTCATCAGGGTGTGCAACCTGTCGCCAAAGAAGTAGTCGAGGCCGAGTACAGTGTAGCCTAGGTACTCATTGCGTAGTCGGTTCGATTCTTCGGCTGATGGAAGGAAGACGCTCACCATTGGAGGCGAACCAGTCTTGGAGGAGCTGGCTGTTGATGTAGAACGGGCTGAAAACGTCGGCAAAGTAGAGCAGAATCTTCTTCTGGCCAGTCGCTGCGGGGCCGGTCGCCTCAGAGACATAGGTCTCTACGCCAGCGATGGTCTCGGAACGCCCTACTGCCGTGCCAGTGTGAGGGACGGTCTTGAAGCACTCGTCGCAGGACATGATCACTGATCGAGGTTTGCTGCGGTGGAGAGGCTGTGTCGGCCCTTCTTGTCTCCGTTTCACCATGACCGACAATGAAATCCATATCAACGTCAAGGGTGTGTCCCCCGCCCGCATCTTTTCCCTCTTCTCTGACGCCCCCATGCCAAGGCCCGAGCGAACTCAAGATTCAGATATCGATCAGCCCTGACAAAACCGTGCTCGATCTCAAGCGCGCCATCGCCGAAAAGTCGGACGTCGAGGCAGACCGACAGCGACTGATTTACTCGGGTGCGTCTCCAGGCCCTCCCCACGTCCACAGATCGCGACCCTGAATGCTCACGCAGGGAGAGTGCTCAAGGTGCCCGCTGCGCCGCACCACGATCGCGCATGCCACTCACGTTATCGCTGCAGGACGAAGACCTACTGTCCGTGTACAAAATCCAGTCGTCGCATACGATCCACATGGTCAAGGGCACTGCACGAACGGCCCCTGCCTCTGGCCCCTCATCCACCCCACCATCTCAGCAAATCCCCACCATGCAGGCCGGCCAGAACCCTTCCGATCCACTGACGCAACTCAATGGCTTCATGGGCCACGGGCTCATGGCCGGGTTTAATCCCTTTGCAGAGATGGGCGTGAACCAGAACGATCCCAACATGGTCTGTCTCTCCGAAGAGCGTATCACGCCCGATTGACCGACACCATGCAGTTCCAAAACATGATGCAATCGCCCGAGTTTCTACAGCAAATGTCTACCCTCATGTCCAACCCCGCTATTCTCGACCAGATCATGGCGCTCAACCCCCAACTCGCATCGATGGGACCCCAGATCCGCGAGGTCTTTCAGAGCGAGCAGTTTCGGCAAATGGTGTTCGTCCCCCCCTGCACTCTCTCCACCGAGCGATGCTGTGACTCACGTGGGCGCCGCGCAGATCGAATCCCGAAATGTTGCGCACCATGATGCAAATGTCGGCGATGATGCGCGGTGGGCTCGGCGGCGCAGGGGCCGGCGCTCCGGGTGCCTTCCCAGCCCCGGGGATCCCCTCGGGTACGGCTGCCACGCCGGGGACGACCAACCCGACGTCACCGACCGCGACGACACCACCGGGCGTGACTGGCACGGGTGTAGGTGCGGGTGCGGGCATGCCAAATCCCGCACTGCTGCAGGCGCTTTTGGGCGGAGCCGGTCCCTTTGCGGGTGGACTCGGTGGTGGTGGCGGCGGTATGGGTGCGCTCGGTGGGGGGTTGGGTGCGTTTGGTGCGCCCGCGGCGCCGGCGGACACCCGACCGCCAGAGGAACGGTTTCAAATCCAGCTTCAGGTGCGTGGTCGCGCGAGGGGGGTCGGGAGCGCGTGCTGATGGGAGAGCGGGCAGCAACTCCAAGACATGGGGTTCACCAACGCGACGCAGAACGTGCGTGCGCTGCTGGCCACGGGCGGGAACGTACATGCGGCGATAGAGTATATCTTGGGTGGGGGTGGTCTGTGAGGCGTTGGAGGAACGTGCGAGAGCTTTCAATGTACCTCGAAGTGCGAGTGGGTCGTCCCGTGGCCGATGATGACATTATCTTCGTGTCGGGGGGAGGGTCGAGGGTGCAGCTTCGCCATTTCCTACGCTTCGGTACCAAACTCCCAAACGCGGGGGATCGGGGTTGGGCCTATCCGACCAATCAAGGCCCAGTAATTCAAGCCCCGCTCGCATGTGACCACGGGTGACCAAATTCAATCACGCATACTAGCATGGATATGTTTCTCCACAAAAAAAGTATAGATAGGATACTTGCAGGCATCTCAGGGCAAGGCATGGGGTGGTGAGGATGTGGATAAGAGCAGAAAGGGAAGCTCATGCCCGCCCTGTCACCGTTCAGTCGTGCGGCAGTGGGAGTACATGCATGCACGCACGAGGTCAAGGTGAGTGGCCGGAGGAGGTAGCGCGGTGGCGAATCATTGCGACAAGACAAGCTCGCGGGTATGGTCCGCGATGACGACGGCGGGAGGGTGGAGAGGTGGCTGGCACTGGATGGCGAGTGCGAGGGTCTGGGAGGGTACGCTCACCTGCTACGGTAGGCATATACGTAAACTGTTTCGGAAATGGGGGCGAAGGGGCCCCGGCCGGGCCGCCACTTGGATGGGCCAAGTACGAGCGAGGATCAAGAGTGGTGCGCGCACTGTGCAAAACGTGAACGCGAGCACGGTGTTGGTGCTAACGAACATGCTGGAGACGGTCAGCTCTCGGCTCGCCTTCCAGTTCGGGGCCAACACGCCCGAAAACAAAGCCTACAGAAAGCTCCGTGGGAACGAAAAAAAAGTGCTGCCAAGGGTGGACGGCCCAGTATGTACCTCGCGGCAAGTTGTCACGTGGCAACTTCTGCCAGCGTTTCGCTCGTCTACCACCCGCCTCACCCTCTCAATCATCGTATGCCAACTAATCTCACTCGCGACACGACAGTAAGCAAGAATGACACCAACCACGTACGTACTTTCACAGTTGTCGACAAAGGTATGCTGAGAGTGGTGGTTCTAGAGCAAAAATGATCACTTTCACAGGTTGGCCTGCTGTACCACATCACAAACTTTACAGAAACATAATATGGCCAAACAAAGAATGCAACTGCCGGCCAACCTAAACAGGATGATACTACATGATATTTGATCAAATTTTCCTGTGACACAGCTGGTGTCACTTCCCATCCAACCAGAATGCAACATGTTTTGTTCGACATGACCACACTGTAATTATCATTACCATGTACTAGAATATATTGTCTGGCATTCAGATCAGAGTGTACTATGTTCATGGGTGCCATTAATGTTGTCTTCCTATGTTTCTATGGTGTTAGTTATCACACTCTGGCTTGTGAGCCTTCACCATTGGCAGTCCTGAGTCTCACTGGCATGTCAGTGCTTGAGAGATTGAAATGATGTACAAGACACAATGACAAGCAAGCCATGCAGCACTTGGAATTGAGTGGACATGAGAGGAACATCAAATGATGCTGGCGCTCAAACAAACATGGTGTTACAATTTGCCCTAAGCTGACATATTACAGTCTGGACTTAGACTTATTTTGCTTTATGAGCACATGACCATGAGACTTAGCACATGACTAGTTCATGTGATGACCAGCTATGGAGGGATCCGAGCTGTCTGGTGTCAGGCATGCATGTGGTAGGGGCTAGACCCTTATCTGCCTCATGTATTTAATCTCTACACCTCGAGGCACTTATCTTTGATTGCCATGCCTCATGGCACTAACACCACACCTCATGGTGCTCATGCTCTAGACCCCATGAGATGTCATTATGATATCATACTCTCTCACATTATGTCATACCTATGTAGATACGCATGGACCAGTAGTCAGTAGCTACAAACATGCTATATGGTATATATACTTGAATGTTATTGCCCAAGGACCCCAGTTAAGTCCTTGTGGCTATCCCCCATAATCTTAGCTCCTATAAGCCTGATGTTAGAGTAGCCTGAGCCACGTCTAGTACTGGTTTTGGGTTGTGCTACATTAGGACTTAACTTCTTTCCACTCACCCTACTCTATCGTGCCTGGCAGAGCCTATCTGCTAAAACAAAGCCGGACCCGAGGCTTATATGTGATCTTTATCTTCTTGGGCACCCTCTTTCTTTTAAGTAGCCACTTCCTATAAGGAAGGATAGTCTCTTAGCAAATTAGTCACAGAGAAGTCCGTCACCTCGAGAGGTGTTAAAGCATTTAAAAACTGTGGCAAACCCCCCCTTCATTTCTATTGCTGAAAGGTGAGTCCATGTGAGGCTCATTTTTACTAGTCTGCATAGTACCATCAGCAGCTGGTGCAAGAGCAGTCTTGTGCCCACCAGTTGTTGATTATGAGAAGTCAGGAAGGCTATTGGCCTGATTCTCCAAATGGTTGAGCATGACTAGCCCTCCTGTTTTTCGCATAAAAAGGATGCTCAGAGTTGCCCACTCCAACCAAGTTCTTGACTGGGAAGCCAGTCAAATTCAGATAAGTGTTGAACAGGCTTGTTGCACAGTGGGCAAGCCTAGTGGCTACTCACCAAGTGGTGTGCTGTGATATGCTGCTACTAATGGTGGGTGTAGGAAGACAAGAGTCTATTAGAACTTAGATGACTGAGTTCGATTCTATATACCATACAGGTATCACATGACTGGGGTATCACTACTGTATTATTGGTAATAGTAATCTACCTACTGGGAGTGGAGGTTACATTCCATGTATATGTACTAGTGTCCATTCAACACTCCCCCATGTTTTGCTGCTGGTGAGGTGCAAGAACATAAGGATGGCATGAATTTAATCAGCCTGAGGGGCGTCATAGAAGACAAGCCTGAGTTGAGATCTTGTTATGCTAGGTATGACGCAGTGCAAGCTGTAAGGCGAAGCAATACGAAGTCTACACGTTCACAAGTTGCTCACTGACGCAGAGCTAACGTTGTTTGCCTCGAGAGGAATACTAAGAGAGATTGCAGGCCAATCGCTCAAAGAATGCTAGAACACTACGTGGAATTGCGCAGATTTAGCTGGGGTTTTCCCCAAGCTAATCCATGGTCCTTAAATACATCCTGTGTACTTTAGGGCTAGTGTGAGATGTCATAACAAAAGAAGATGCTGCGGAGAAGCATCGTAAACAATAAGAACTGTTGGGGCAGTGTCCGCAGCATTAGAACATTCCGATAGAATGAAATGGTAACTAGGGGATTGCACAGCAGAGATGCCATGCGATGAGAAGGAATAGGGAAAGTACGAGACATAGAACATGGATAAGTGTGTACCATAGGGCTTTGAGGAGGACGAGAATGAGCCCTAGGACTGACAAGTGTACATATACAGTGACTCCAAAAACCGGCCCAATGTTTGATTCCAATCCAGTGTATGAAGTATACTGCAATTACATAAACAAATTACACTTTGCTTTGGTGGAGTGTATTGTAGT
>JBBPKK010000994.1:0-13055 GCA_038089215.1 Tylopilus vinaceipallidus | reverse complement strand
GATCGTCCAAAAGGGTTCAGGTATTTGCTCTGAGTGGGTAGACTTTACAGGTTGCAATAATACGGTATTATGACTAGAACGATCACGAGTAGCCATCAGCAATGTTTTATCATCTGCTTTGCGGAGAATCGCATGCTCCGAATCCTGCAGTTAGAAGGGGGCATCTTAGAATCCCGATTCTGTCCAGAGCTGCCGTGAGTATTTTCTGAAACCGTAGATCTTCCTAAAGTAGCAATACTGGAGTTCATCCACCGTGCAACGGCGGCAAGCCATATATTTAGACGTTCGTTAGCCGTTCTGTCCATGAACTTGCAGGTTGGCTTGCTATGGTGAGAGGGCGTATCGATCGTGAGATATGGGAGTTACTCGAACAAATCGGTGCGCCCTAGATGCTCCGAGATGACAGCGACAGGCTTGCCCTCAAAGTCAAACACGTCCCCACCTTTGTATGCCACAAGGTCCTGGGGCATGTCTGTCATGATCCCTAGTGCACGCTCGACGTTGACAGTGGCCAGCGCGAGTGCCGTCGTGTGATCGATGGTGCCGTTGGAAGCCAGGGCGAGCTGCGTGTCAGTCGACGCGCAAATCAGTCGCTGTTGTGACACAATGAGGTGCGAAAGTTGGTGGACACACCCGAGAGATTTCCCAACGTAGGTGACGCGCCTCAAAGTCGTCTTGTAGACCCACGCCCACCTGAACCCCTGCCGCTAACAAGAATGAGACGAGCGAGTGTGTAGTGAGCGGTGGTCCCGCGAGGCTGACGAAGGCATGTCAGATTCGAACACTAGCGAAACTGCGGGGGGGAGGTGTGGAATAGCTTACATTCGGCGTTGATCCCACGTGGTCGGAAAGGGTTTGGGTTGTGTCACGATGACGCTGACGCTGGCGTGTGCAATGTCCGACGCGATAAGATGGGACTCAGTCGCACCGGCAAAGGTCATCTTGAGTACGCCGCCCGACTGTGCCTCGTACTCGCGTTTCAGGCGTAAAAGGGATGCCATGATATCGGCGCTGTTGACGTCGATGACGAGGGTTGCTGTTCCCTGTGCAAGTGAACAAACTTGAGCCAACGTTAGGATGTCATAGAAAAACGAGATGACGTACAGCTTGAATGCGCGCGAGCAGCACGTCGTTACCTTTGCCGAGTAACAAGGCACGCAAGGCAGCGATCTGCGTACTGACGCTCTGGGCACTGTTCTTCGTGATTGCGACATGGACAGCAACGTCGTCCTGGATGGATCCGTTAGCAAGGACGTTCATTGCGCCTAGCGCAAACGCCGTCGACACGCCTCGGACAAAAGATCCAGAGGGGGCGACCACACCGGCCGTCACGCCCCCTCGGTATGCTAACCTGAGTATATTCAGTGCGTCATGTTCTGTTTCATGGATACACGACGCTGACTCACAGCGTATTTCGACCCCCAAATTGTAGACCATCAACGGCTCTTATAAGGCTATCTCTGAGGACAGCGGGTGCATCCCTCTCAAGGGGGTTGAACACAGTGCCGTCACTCGTGTTCGGCTCCAAAAGTACTTCAGCTTGGCCAAGAGATGTGCCATAAATGGTAAGACCAGGGACGATGGAACCGCCTTCGAGATTAATCGTCTCTCCTTGTTTCGCATCGTGCAAGTACGTGGAACACGCGCCCAAACACACCAGTTCACCATCGCGGACGATGATGTTTTCTGGACGGTCCTGGACAGAGATTCCGTCCTTTGATCTCCTGTGGAGCCTACTGACGTTGGTAAAAATGGTATACTGGACAGAACGAGGTTCGAGGGGAGGAATGCCCTCGTTAACGTATGCATCCATAGCTTCTTTGTCAAAGTTTGGTGTACCGGGCGGAGACTGGAATATAATCGGTTTTACCGACACTACGGGAACCTGAAACTGTGGGATGCCATCAATAAAAACTTGTTGAGGTGTAGCAGCGAGGCTGAGCGGATGTGAATCCCATACGACAACATCTGTGTCTCATGAGTCTCAGTACAATACAAGATGAACTTGCCCCCACCAGCATCATAACCTGTGTGCAACACTGAATATCACAGTATAAGACGACGAAAAAGGAACTACCTTCCTCAATACGACCAATTCGGTGACCGAGGCCCATTGCATCTGCGGGGTTGGCAGTTACAGATAACAAGGCGACGTCTGCTGGAAGACCAAAGTAATGAGCTTGTGCCGCCTCATGAAGGAGGTAACGGCTGTTGAGTATAGGATGATCCGACTATGACATCGACATCAACATATCAAAGGCTCTAAATCAAGATGGGCTACTGACTTTCATAACGACTGGAATTCCGCTGGAAGCCAAGATACGAGGGGCGAATTCTGAACCTCGATAGGCCTCACGCTTTTTCCTATAAAAGCTGTAAATGATCATGGATCACACCAATTGAGGATATGGACCTGAAATTAGCCGCAAAGAGAGCTATGGAAGGGACGCCACCCTAGCATCACTTCAGCATCACACGTCTGAATGGAAAATAACACATACCCAAGTTTTCTTGAGCAGGTCGGTAACCAAATAAGTTTCTCCAGCGTGGTGGAACGATGCAACAGGAAATTTAAATTCATTAGAGAGCTATGGAGGGGAATGATGGCACATTACAACGTTACTCCGCGCACGGGCACTTACTCTGACGATGCCATCCAAATCCACGGCCTGAAAAGTAAACTCAACACGTATTCCCATCTATGTATATAGCATATAATCACGTACCTCGTAGCAATGTACGGCAAGCTTTACTCTCCCTCTCAGGACATCAACCAAGGCCTCCCAGTGAAGGTCTTCTGGAAACGACGAGTCTCCAAGTTCTTGCCAAGCATCTGCCTCTGCCTTGGCACAGAAGCTGTCCTGTTTGTCACGGATCATACGTGCCGTTTCGTATGCCTGCCTGAAATTCCAGCCCGAATCCATGCGAGACATAGAATAAATTCTTGAGGGATTTTCACCTGCATTTGATCCAGTATTAGTCCTAGTATATTTTCCAGTGGACGCGGATCGCAACTGACCACAAGCATGTCTGGTGAAGCTCAGATAATCATCCTAAAAAACGTGGCAAATGACTCACTTCATATGCCTCCACCTGGGCGGTAAGGTGTGATCGAAATGTGATCCATTGATTGTATATGGAGGTTCCACAAGCATTGACGACGGAGAGCGCTCCATTGTTTCCCGTAATTTCATGATGAACGCCTGACCACCTAACCACATCAAACATGAATGTCGCCCCAAAGTTTAAATAAAACAAGAGACCATACCAATGTCATTTGCACTCCCAGGAAGGATCTGAGCAGTCGTTACGCCACCAGAGCGTGCCAACTCGTAACCGAGGTCATGTGTATTTGGCCCGTCGATACTACGCAGCCAAGGTAAAATGGGTCCTTTGTAAGAATTTTCCTCATGAGCACCTGTTAGACCATGAATGGATAGGATATATGAGTGGGCGAAATCTTGCTTGCCAACAGGTCCCAGGGCACTTAAAAGTCCAAGGTGGGAGTGCAGATCGACGATTCCAGGAGTAACCCACGCGCCGTTCGCGTCCACGACTTCGATATCAGTGGTGCTGATGAGCTCGGGGGCGACATGGCCTATTTTTTTAATCAAACCCTTAAGCAATAACAGGTCGCCCCGGATGATCTCCGTCCCATTATGCCGAGATGTCCATATCGTTGCGTTCCTTATCAGCGTCGGTTTCGCTTCAGGAGAAAAACGGTCAGATCCCAAACGAGTGTGAAAGTCTCGCGGAGGACCAGCTGGCTTCCTGATGTAGCTGCATTGACTAAGGATATCGGCTCGTCTTGCTAATTCTTGTCTGGAAGGACGGGTTCTGAGCCCTGTTCGGGACAAGAGGCATAGTAACGAAATTGCTGCAACGAGTGCATAAAGTTGAAACCATCGTAAATGTCCACGAAATTTACGACCTTCCAGGAGGTAGTCCGCCATGAAGTCGCCTCCACACGTTTACAGACTGGTAGCTGGCGCATCAGCAAAGTTGCATGACTGTGACATTGCATGACGAGAGTTACACGTGACGGCTCGGTATTGTCCGGCATTAGCTGATGTCATACGCACTCCTCACGCTGAAATTAGAGTAGCAAGCGAATTTATAGTTATTCGTCCAGCTGAATGTGAGTTATATTCAATGATACACCCTCACACATGATCTCCCGTCACATATATGCACATATCCCTCGACCCGACTCGATGTCGCATTGCATATATGCACTTCTCACACTAGGCTTGAATCTATGACAAATTTGTGTCTCTCTACAGACACTTTATGGTAACCAGGATTAGTCCATTAAAATAACCTACCTACAGACAAGAATCTGTACTCAGTTGAAGTGATAAGGCTGAATGATCAAATAAAGATATCTTTGGATATTGCTACAGATGTGATAAGGGAGACATGGAGGGAGTGAGGGTGACTGGAGCAAAAGGGGTCAGGCAAAGCACACAGCACTTTTGACTCCAGACAGAGCAGGCCCTGCCACAGGTGTGATCATGTGATCTGTGATGTAGCTCGGCCTTGCTACACCACAGTACAAGTCATGTGGCAGCACACAGATCGCTTCTTACCTGCAGGTCGGAGTTTGATTTTACCTTGCAAGAGTCAACTTCAGTCTTATCTTCTTCCATCTTTCCTTGTGGATGCCCCCTGAGAGCTATCACCAGTACGGTTAATAAATGCATTGTCTTGCATGCCCTGAAAAGTTGTGGTGAGTTCTATAATTCCATGAGTCACTTGAAACCATCTGTCAATGCAAGCAGAAGGGTTGAGCTTGAAGAATGGACTGAGGTGTGTCTCATGATGAGTCATCTCCCATCCACAACCCCTCATTGACTACACAATTTTTCAGCTGTATCCAAGAGTGGTGTGCCAACACATACTCAACTGGTCTCCCTCCAATGAGGTGTGTTCGTTACTCTGTATGTATATGCACATATATTCATGGTTTTTGAGACTCACAGATAGATAACGTTTTTGAGCTCTCTTGGCAGCTCACACCCAATGCTTTTCATGTCGTACCTTCCTGCACTCCTCTCCTTCCTCCACACATTGATCATCCCCACTGCTGACTTGGGCCTGACACCGACAGTGTGAAAGAACTTTTCATGTTTACCCAATATTGCCCCTAACCCTACTCTTTTTCTCCTCTTGTTTCTGACCATGAGGTCATAGCGCATCCCTGATTTCCCTTTCAGACTTCTCTTCCACATTGGGATGCACAGCTGACAGGATCATCTGATGACTCTAGACGAGTCACCATGACCAAGCAGGACTCATTTACCCCAAACCAGGCAAGTGACTCATGACAACTGTGCATTGACTCATCACAACTACACATGATGTCATTGTGACTGTGCATGATGGTCACTCTGGTAACAGGCGGTGCCACTGCCATCGTCATGACTCAGCATGACTCACCCTGACACACTTTGACTCATTTACCTTATTTGGTTATCATTCTCACATGGACCACCCTACCTAATCAGGCCTAGCTCAAACATATATAAGGGTTGGTCCACACCCATGTATCTCCTTAGTTTTGATATAGTCTTTTAACCCTCAAACTATACATCTGGTCTAAGAGTCCATCTCTACCAGGCTATACCTAGTTGGTGTATCCAACATATCCCTAGCCCCTGAAGTATCTCTTGGGTGTGTCCCTGACACAGTGGTGAAGCTGTTCCTGGCTACATCCACCTTGTTTGCATTCCTGCCCACTGTGCTACAAAGTGATGAGGGTAACACTGAAGCCACTGGGGATGAAGAAAGCAGCAGGCTCAGCTGGCAGTGCTAGAACTCATGGTGATGCTGAGCAATACAAAGCCCTCGATGATCAAATGCATCAATGACTGGACACCCACAATCATACATGCCTGGAGGGCATGGGAGAGCTGCCCGAGGATGGGCTCAAGGCGTGGTTGGAAGCCGATATGTGTGTTCTTTTTCTCTCTTCTGTCATTGGCGAATCACGCGCTAAAGTTGAAAATAATAAAAGCCGTCCCAGGAGTCATGGGACAAGAGCTATCCATGGTATACGAACATCACCTCGCGTGTGTGCTTGGCGGGAAGAAGGTGCTATCGCCGGCATTCTAGTACATCCCCTCGATGCTTACAAGTTGTGATTAGTGGCACCGACGTGTGGGGCTGATCGCGATTTTGGCCATTGGGGGCGTGCGAGCGAGGTATGGTCCGTCACATCTCAATGTCCCTCATTTTGTTGATGGATGTGTGATTTGGCAGGCGATGCAGCTGTAGAGTGAGGGTTTCGTTTCTTTCTTGGTGCGCTATCTGGAATGGAGGGGATGATGTATCAACAATCTCGTGATGCCAATGTTCAAGGACGCACATCCGACATACGTGCGCTACACACCTATAGTTTAATTTGTACATGTAGTACCGTGAATTTATTATTCCCTATTTTTCTTTATCTGGCGTTGGGGGATTATAATTGAATAGAACATCAAGTGACATCGGTCTGTGTATATAACTCGCAGAGCAAGTCATCTGGAACCACTTTCCCGATCGGAAAAAGGGTTTTGTGATCTACAGTGATAACCTCCCTTGAAAGTTATGTTCTCGGGCCGCGCAAGAGTAGATTACATTGGTTATATACGTATATATACATATATCTATTCTATGCAACTTTGCTGATGCGGGGAGCGAGTTGCTTATGTAAGGAACATGTTGGTTCATTCAACTCCGAGTCCCGAATCCCCTCTGGAAATATTCGTTTCGAGCCAGGTTCACGTCAAAGCCACCGTACAGTGACTGAAATTGCCGTTATGAACGTATGGAGTTGAAACCATTTCCACTGGCGGCCTGCCATAATATCGGCAGGATGCTACTAAAAACCGGGCAGTTGAGAAACTCGAGCCTCCGAATGCTACAGCCTGGATCACGATGTAAAGTGTTCTTATTGATACTGGCCTGTGAGTACTTGAGCGACAACCCATGATATGATAAATAACTCATTGTGCCCAGTGTAATGGGTAGTACACTGGCTATCCCCGGCGCACGGAGTCGTGCCACGGAATCTAACCCGATTGTACGCAATTCCGTGGTGCCACCATCGCTAGCCTGTTGCCGAATGGCTCCCGAGGTGCTCCCGAGGAAGAAAGCGTTACACCTTTCACTTCCGTTGACTCCGCCAGTATTACTACGGACTCTAGTGGTGCAGTATTCCCTGCCAATCTTCTTTGGCACTTACGATCGAAATCATAGGCTTAGGATGGCAACCAGAAAATACGGAAGTATTAGTTACTCCAATCTACGTGAGCTCATGTTTCGGGTTAATGTCTTCAGCAATCGGTTTGACTACAAGTTGGGTGATCATTTAGCTGCGGACTCGACGGACTCTGGAGATGCCGCTCTACCAGAGCTGCATAATGATACCCTTCGTGATGATTTGCTGGACCGGAAAGGCATAGAGAAGAGTCTCCTCAGGAAGTTGGATGCTCGAATGTCAATATTGGTGTTGATTTACATTCTGAATTTTGTGAGTCGATCACAAGTTTGTTTCTTTACGCAAGGTTCACAATTTGTGCAATGACTTAGATCAGTCGTACTAATGCTGCGTAAGTTGTTGCATGTCAGATCGGACTGTTGTCCGACACCTTTTTTGTTAGTGCGGCGAGGCTCAAGGGTTTCGAGGAAGACCTCCATCTGCAAGGCCAACAATTCTATGATATCCTGGCTGCTTTATGGGTGGGCTATACACTCATGCAAGTGCCTTCGTAAGTGTCTATCATGATCAGCTGCACTATACGCAATAGATATGACCGGAACTGAGCAGTAACATGTTTCTCGACTGTATTGGGAGACCCTCTCTGTATCTTCCCACGTGCATGGCTATCTGGGGGACTATCACTGTCCTCATGGGTAACGCTCCTCACTATTGTGCATCGTTTTCCGGCTAACACAGCTCATTCAGGCACCACTACTACGTAAATGCTGCATGTTTCTACGTTGCTTTGACTGACTTGCAGCCGTTTCTTTGGAAGATATACTGGTGCTCTCCTTGCGCGATTCTTCATTGGATTTGTTGAGGCAGCGTTCATTCCAGGAGCCCTACTCTTACTCTCTAAATGGTAAGTAGCATATGCCCTTTCTGGAGTGTCGCTAATTTTGAATAGGTATAAGCGCAAAGAGTTGGGGGAGAGGACCGCCATGATGCTATGCGGTAACATGATTAGCAACGCATTTGGCCCTCTTATAGCATCTGTGATTCTTGATTCTATGGATGGCGTGCTGGGATATGCAGCGTGGCGGTAATTCTTCGCTCAACCTTTCGGAATCATTCTTGCACTGACGCGACACCCGTAGGTGGCTATTCTACACTGAGGGGACACTTACTGTGATAGTTGCTCTCTGTGCGATTTTTGTATTGCCTGATTTCCCTTCATCGCCGTCTCAGTGGCTTACACCTCAAGAACATACTATTGTCCGACTACGAATGGAGGAAGATGATTTAGAAGCAGAAACAGACGACGCCACATCGCAGATGTCGGGGCTACTGTTAGCACTCTCGGACTGGAAGGTTTGGTGGCTTTGTATTGCCGTGTCGAGCATGGAATTTTCTCTGTCGTTCATTGCTTTCTTCCCCACATTGGCTGCGACTATGGGATATAGCCCGACAATAGCGCTTCTACTTTGTGCACCACCCTGGGTACTTGCGACATTTGTAGGGTTCAGTTGGTCGAGGTGACACTGTACAGTTCTTTGTTTCATTTTTGAAGCTGACAAGGTGCTGTCTATAGGCACTCAGATTCGTGTGGAGAGCGATTTTGGCACATTATTGCATCTTTACTCCTGGGCATTCTTGGATTTTTCATAGCAACGTTAAGCATGAACATGGTAATCCGCTATATCTCACTGTACGTGGCACGGATTTTTCCTCGGTTTCACCTTCGACCCACTTTTCCAGGTTTCTGATGGCTCAATCCTTCACTGGTATAATGATCACCTTTGCCTGGATCAGTAACTCTCTGCCACGACCACCTTCCAAGCGTGCTGTGGCCCTTGCTTTGATCAATTCATTCTCGGCTGTTGGTGATTTGTTTGGCTCGTGAGTGACACTATATCCTCTGTCTTAACTAGGGCTAACATCTTGATAGCTACGTTTGGCCCTCGACGTGGGGTCCTTCCTATGCAAAATCGTATGCAATCTGCACCATGGGATATGTCCTGTGCATCGCTATGCTGTGGGTCTTTAGACAACACCTCAGCTACCTCAACCAGGAGTTAGAAGCGGAAGATGCCAAGCGAAGTCGCCCACAGGGATTCAGGTACTTGTTGTGAATGGGGGAGAGGGGTTACAGTGTGCAACGACATGGTCTCGATACAGGAATGGTCGTTGACTTGATTTCGTTCGAGTACTAGACTGACAGGATGGTGTAATTTTGCGTCGCTTTTGCATCCTTGCCCTCACTTGGGGGGGAGCATATGACTCGTTGGCTCTGCTATTCAATTGAACTCGAGTGTTTGAATACTACTGAAAGTACAGTGGGGTTTGAATTTGTACACAGCCACTCCTCGCTTTAACTTACTAGATTCCTAGTACCTAATGCTTAACCGTACGCCAATGCTCGGGACAGTGCTCGGGACAATGTTCGGGACGATAGTAGGAAGGGGCTTGGAAGTCGTCTGGCTATTCATTCCTACCGTGACCAAGACCGACATACTGCCTATTCGTCGTTGGTGCAGCATATCCTGATCTTCATGGCATGTTCCAATCGGATGGCGCACACAGAAGTATTGATTAATTACTCCAGCCTACGTGAGTTCTCGTTCTGATACCTTTGACAATCGGTTCAACTACAAGTCGGGGCATTATTTGCCTCAACAGCTTTAGACTTGAGGAACTCCGAAGATGCTGCTCCGCCAGAAGACGTCCTCTGCGAAGTGGAGACTCAGCCCGATGATCCGCCAGATTGGAAACGCATAGAGAAGAGTCTCCTCAGGAAACTTGATATTCGAATGTCAATATTGGTGTTGATTTACATTTTGAACTACGTGAGCACAACCAAGTTTCATTTTTCCATAATGTTGAGATGCGTGCAATGACTTAGATTGATCGTAATAATGCTGCGTAAGTTATTACCGGGAAAGCAGGGACTTTGATCTTACGTCTTGTTTTCGTCAAGTGCGGCTAGGCTTAAGGGGTTTGAGGAGGACCTTGGTTTACAGGGACGGCAGTTCTACGATATCCTGGGTATCTTATGGGTGGGTTATATCCTCATGCAAGTACCTTCGTAAGCGTTTATCATGATCGATTATTCTATGTGTGACAGACATAACTTGACCCGACAGTAACATATTCCTCGATCATATTGGGAGACCCTCTATCTACCTCCCAGGGTGCATGGCTATTTGGGGTATAATTTCGGTCCTCATGGGTAGTACTAGTACTTGTTACTATCCACCATCATCAGCTAACGATTGAAATTTTCTTCAGGGATGGCTACCACGTAAATACTGCATCATTATCCATGGCCCCCTCTGACTTAAACTGTTTCTTGGGAAGATACGCCGGTGCCCTCATAGCACGATTCTTCATTGGGTTTGTTGAAGCCGCATTCCTTCCTGGGGCTTTACTTCTTCTCTCTAAATGGCAAGTATCACTGTTCTTCTTATAAAGTCGCTAATCGTCAAATAAAACAGGTATAGACCCAGAGAGTTGGGTGAAAGGACTGCTATGCTGTTGTGTGGCAACATGATTAGCAATGCATTTGGGCCCCTCATGGCATCTATGATTCTTGATTCTATGGATGGCGTCCTGGGCTATGCTGCATGGAGGTAAGTCTGCACACACTTTTGGAGCCGCTCGATGTTTTTCCCCAACTTCTGTAGGTGGTTGTTCTACGTTGAGGGGACACTGACTGTGGTGGTTGCTGTCAGCGCAATCTTTGTGTTGCCTGATTTCCCCTCTTCGCCATGTCAATGGCTCACACCTCTGGAATATATTCTAGCCCAATCACGGATGGAAGAGGGTGGTCCAGTAAATGTGGGAGAAATAGATTCATCCCACAGGCAGGTGTTGGGTTTAGTGTTAGCGCTCTCAGACTGGAAGGTCTGGTGGCTTTGCACTGCAGTGATGAGCATGAGCGTTTCTCAATCATTCATTGCCTTCTTCCCTACACTGGGTGCGACGATGGGATTTAACCCGGCGATAACCCTTCTTCTGTGTGCACCACCCTGGGCATTTGCGACGTTTGTAGGGTTCAAGTGGTCGAGGTAATGTTGCACAGCTTCCTTCCTTTCGTTTGAGCCTAACACGGGCGCACTTTCTTGTCCGCAGACGTTCGGACTCCCATGGGGAACGCTTCATGCACACCACCGTGTCTTTACTTCTAGGCATGTTTGGATACTTGATAGCCATACTGAGCATGAACACGGTCATCCGTTATATATCATTGTGCGTAACTGATCTCTGTCCTTTGTTTTATGTTTGCTACATCCTTTTCGTTGGCAGGTTTCTTATGGCACAATCCTACACTAGTATAATCGTCTGCTATGCCTGGATCAGCAACTCTCTACCGCAGCCTCATTGCAAACGTGCCGTGGCCCTTGCGCTCGTTAATTCCTTTTCATCGGTCGGTGCTCTGATCGGCTCGTAAGTAATGCCAAATCCTCATTTCTTGCTGGGGCTCATATCTCGGCAGCTACGTTTGGCCTTCGGAATGGGGTCCTTCGTATGCAAGGTCGTACACGATCTGCATTGCTACCTACGCTCTGTGCATTGCTATGTTATGGATCTTCAGGGAATACCTGAGGCGACTAAACAGGGAGTTGGAAGAGGAAGATACCGCGCTAAACCATCCCAAGGGGTTCCGGTACCTGCTCTGAGAAGGTAAACTTTGTAGTAGTATACAGTGAAACGGGTTTAGGGCGGAAACGATTATTGGTTTCGTTAGTTCATTGGATTTGTGTGTGCGTGAACTTCCGTCAACGATGTGCACTGTTATGCTTACCCGAATCGGAATGATTGGTCGACCAGTCGGTTCTCTAGTAAGTTAGTGCGCTGCGCGAGCGTATAATTCGCAGGATTCCCAAACTCGAACAACCAAGTATTTTACATTGTTTTTGAGTTAGTGAGCGTCTCACTAAACAGATAGCATTGACCGCTTAAGAGAAGGCTCAGGCAAACAGGGAAGAAAGACTCATTGGAAGAATAGGGGGCACAACAGTGCAAGCGTGCGTCCTGCGCTTGCACAGAGAGCATTGAACGGGCTGCTGGGTGTGCACAGGTGCATCGCTTTGTCCCCATGGGAAGTCATCGATAGAACTTTAAAACAGCTCAACTTCATCTTGAATTCCGGACCTGAGCTTGCTCACGCGCCATGGGTGGTAGCTGCTGGATTCTATCTGCCGACACGGGGCTTTGATCCTACACTCAAAAGTATCCATCAGGTAACTGTCGACTCCTTCGTGGCACCATGGCGAAAAACGGAGACAACGTCGGCCAGACCTTCGTTTATTGGACGAGCTTGAGGGCGAGGTTCCACTGAATTACATAACACGCTGACATGTCAGAGATAACTTATGAAATGGAGAAATGCAGACTAGTACCCTTGGAAAATGGCGTCAGTATCGGGTCCATCCAGCCTGTATTAGATGGCATTAAGGACAAGGTAAAATACGGAAAGATAAGCCATTATGAGTGGTTGGACCACAGATTGTCTTCGGCATCGTATTAGGGACCTTTTTTGCCACTCTTGTCTGGATGACAATGGATGTGCGTCTGATGAAAGTTATAATCAATTTACTATCACGAGTTCAGCAGATTGGCCGAGAATTATAACGGGACCGTCACGGACGAAGACGCAGATGCGGCACTCAAATACTAACTTTGTTCGTTGTGGGATGTCATCGAGGAGTGGAATGCGAGCTGGGAGTCCTTGTAGGCCCTTGTGAGATCTTCATTTCTCGATTACTTATTCCGATCTATCTAGATCGCGTCGCCCTATGACCTGGGCTCCAACCCTTTACTCATCCGCCCTATACCCTGCTGACTCACTTTCCCTTCGCCCTACTCC
>JBBPKK010000993.1:0-13057 GCA_038089215.1 Tylopilus vinaceipallidus | reverse complement strand
TTGTTGTGCAGGGCAATGTCTCGCTTCTGCCAAAGGCACCAACCGACGACACAGTATCCCTGAGAGTGTCGAAAGGAGCAAGTAATTAAGGTGACTATGAGGTTATCGAAAAGACCTACCACACGCCAACAAAGTGTATGTGAACATTGTTCCGACAGAACGTTTTCTGGAACGTCGTCGCTAGCTCTGTGAATTTTCTCTGCTTCTTGGATTCTTTCAGTGCTTGGGTGGCGAACGTGTCGGAATGTGCCAAGTTCGGGTCACCATCCTGGGTTTTCGAGTATAATTCGAAAGCGCTGGGGCGCGTTAGACGAGTACAAAGCATACGTAAATCGTGACCCTACAATGGTATCTGTTCTTTGTTTCCTGGGAGAAGCAACCCGACCTTGCAAAATTTTCAGCCAGTACCGTTAGGGATAGACACAGGAACCAAGCTCACCTGAGAAATCATGCCTGCTAATGCTCGGACCTGGTAAGCGCCGCGAGAAAAGCCTGGACAATTGTCAGGTATGCATAGCGTCAGCACCATATGACGGTGTATTTTACCAAATAAGAAAATGCTATCTCCATCTCGATAGTTGTCAGAGAGCCAACGATACGCATCCATGATGACCTTGTGCAGGTTCCTATCGTGATTGAGATCGCTTGCTGTAGAGCCTGATATGGTGCGTACCAGCCGAATGCGATGTCCAACTTGTTGGACCACGGAGACTGCTGAGATGCAAACTTGGCAACAGTACCGAGTCCACTGCTATAGTACGTGAGTTGCCGATCGCTCTTTGTGATCTGGCTATAGAGCTCGACGATATTCGTATTCTACAGATAATGAGTAAGAGTTGATGCCAATGACGCGATCCAGGCTTGTCAGTGCTACCTTTATACCAAACTTATTGGAAGTGCCATCGATGCACACCACGAGGTTCCTTGAGTCCATCATTTTACGTATTGGGCATCTGTAAGCTGAAGGGTGTTGAGTTGGGGTGTTGCACTGCGCCGCCATCGAAAAAGCTGCGGTGTCCAGCGAGTCCAGGAAATGCAAGGTAGAAAAATGGGAGACCTGGTCCACATCGTCGATCGAGACACAGTAGATATGCTGAGGGTGGGTGTGAGTTTCGCATCATGGCTACAACGTGCAAGCTGAATGGAAACCGACTCGGACAATGGAAGAATCGACTTGCTACCCTGACCAGCGCTTGTTCTCTGCAATATGGCTGCCATGCTTCGAGCTCGTTTTCGCCTACGTAGACGATACGGCAAATTCAAACAGTTCACGTGTACATTAGTGTCAGTATCGCTTCCATGCATTGCCAGTAAAAAACACACCGATCAGCGCAAACCTTTGGGCGGAAAGGATTTCCGAGATGTTGCGCTCGAAGTTCTCGACCCATGGACCATAAAAGTATCCATATCATTCATATCTACATCTGACTGTCGAACCGAGCAGACACTAGGTGGAAACGAGTAATAAGCGAGACCCATCAGTGTATTAAGCTATAAATCGTAATTTGCAACTCACAGGCCCTGAGTTGAGTCAGACTTGGAAGTTCCGCATGCGATAAGTACATAAGCTGGGCTGTCACCGGTCCGCTGGACACCGACAGACCCACCCAACACATGCCCCGTACATTCCAAGGTCGAAGGCATCCAAGCACCGGCCCGAGAGTCCTGTGCAAGTTGGCGGCGAATGTGACGCCATTCTTCACGCGATATCCCTTCTTATCGACGTCGAACTTCCTCGGCCAGCACCTTGCCCACGACAATAGTAGCAAGCCCATGTCAGGTATTTGCACCAGGCCTTGAAACGGACATTATCCGGTAATATAACACTCGGGGGAAGCACACGAAATGCCATACTAATGGAATCACTCCTTGGCATCTCGCATCACTTTAACGTCGTAAAGACAGACTTAGGAACAGTAGAATATAAACACGCACGATTTTTGCAACCTCTGGAAGTTCCTGCTCGCGAAGGTCAATCCCGCAACGCAACGCATCGATCACAGCGAATGTCCGTGTGTCCTATGGTGTCGTTCCCCAAATATACGGTACCGAGACAGAAGGTAAAGGGCATGTGGGGTGGTTCCCAACGGTGTTAACCTCTCGGTCAGCGTACCCTGTGTAATACATATTACATATTGATAACATACTGACGCGAATAGTCTACGGGCTGGTAATAGTATTATTGGGTCGTCCGACCATTTCCGTCGGCTCTACCTCGAACGTTAAAAGTGCCTTGTTCCATGCGATGACTTTCGGATGTGCCATGACCTGACACCAACTGGGACCTCGATGCCATGTCAAAGTAGTGACTCGACGCACCTTTTTGGGGTCAAACCGCAGCACCTGCAAGCCATCTATGGATGCAGCCCGAGAAAGCGCGACGTAACTTTGACCTACGCCACTTCAATTTTCAGTATCGGATCATGCACACTACCACCGATCAATCTCACCTTTCTCAAACACTCTACCAAGGTCGACTTTGACTCGCTGGATGGTTTGACCCTGACTTTTATGGATTGACATGGCCCACGCGAGGATCAGCGGTATCTGCAGCGGACTTGGTCATCGATGACCAATTCATCAGGATCGATGGCCAACCTGCATCCGTCGCGCGAGTACTTTTCCCTCAGAATCCTCCACTCTAAATTCCTCTCTCATCACCAACACGGCTTCTTTACTTCCTTCAGGGGTCGGAAATTCGACGACCGGGAACGCGTCTTCTTCTTTCGTCGACACAGGGGGCCTAACCTCCACCTTGGAATCTCCGTTTTCGACGTTCTCCTTTTCAGTGGCGACGAGCAAACCACCATCCGTGCCGACCTTGAGGTTGCGAACGAATCCCGTCGACTTCACTACCCCAGACTTCTTGTTGTCGCTCCGGCCTTGACTCCAGCCCATGACGTCCCGATACCGAAAGAATCCGACCACCTTGCCTACACAGCCATTCACGAGCATCTCGTCGACATTCTTAATGAGCATGACTTGAGCGCCCTTCTTGAGTTCAAGCATCTTTTCTGCAAGCATACCAGAGAAGAGGCCTTCACGTTTGTTGCTACCTGAAGGAGCACTCATAGGTTTATGTGGTACGTAACTTGAACCAAGCCTTGGTTTTGCCGCGGTGACCGAAGTCATTTTTTTGGTTGTTGCTGGCATACCCGGGGCATTTGGAAATGTATCATGTGAGCAAAATGTGCGAAGAGCATGTGGCAGGGCCCGGAGACGGGTAGCATTGGCGTTTGATACTTCATGCCGCATGGGGAACAACTCTGTTGGCAAGATATCAGGCATTGATGGTGGCGGGGGAGGCAGTGGTCGAGAGAGAAATTTGAATGTTGTGCATGCTTCTGCAGATAGTGTTCCATGACGTATCTCGTTCAAAAGGGATACAAAGTCTAAACGAGTCGTCAGTCCAAGCTATGCACTAACCACAAGAGCAGCGCTTACTGTTGTCTTTTTGGCGGAAGACTTTTTTCAGCGTGATTGTACACCCTATGCATGTTTTCCAGGCATCACTTTCGAAGGCAAAGAAGACATCCCCTTTGCATATGGGTGGGAGTTGAAAGAAATCGCCCGTGACTACGAGCTATAGACAATGAGTTAGCGATCGTGCTCGATTAAACACGCATATGTGGCACCTGGATACCTCCGAAAGGCTTGTTCGTTTTTTTCCGGAGGCGATCTGCCAATGCGGCAAGCGTATTAAACAAATACCCGTCTAGCATAGATACTAAACACCACAAAGCTCGACGTCAAATATATGATTCGCGGGAAACGTATACAACTCACTTTCGTCGATAATCATTACCCTGACGTTCTTCCATCGTTGAAGCGCAGGTTTACACGTTCGTATACATCTTATTTGAGAGTCGATATCGTTGTTCCCAGGCGTGACCGCGCCCCAGGAATGAACTGTCATTCCTGCAGATTCAATAATTGTCAGACTGTCCAGGGCACCCGGGCAAGATCCCCACACTCGCCTCCAATGTTGGATGCGGCCATGCCAGTGCTCGCCGTCACGGCGATGTAATCCGGCCTGCTGGGATGCTTGCGTCTCAACGCGGATATGAGTGCTCTCAACAATAATGATTTTCCCGTGCCTGTGGACACGCCAGGCATCCATATATGAGCCATGGTTGCACGCCGTGGTAACGCATAGACGCACCTGCAGATCCCGTAAAGAACACGCTTTTGCCTTCTTCCAGGACGAGCTTGAGGACACTGCGTTGCTCCTCGCTGAGCTTGGCGACGGACGTGGTTTGGTCTGTGCTACAGGTGGTGCTGAGCGCGACGCGTGGGGTAAAGAAAGCATTGATTTTGGGCTGTTTAGACGGATGGTCGAGGTCCCCGCTGTCTGTGGATTTGCGCTTCTTGGTATTGCTAGAGGCTGGTTTGAGAGGTGCCTTGCGCGCCGACGCCGACGCCATCGGAAACGAAGAAGCAACGACATTGAACGACGCGACAACAACACGACGTCACGTGCACTGATTTTTAACAACGCTCGGACCTCGGACACCTTCATCGCTCGGACTGCTCACTCTTTCCAGCGCTGGACAGTCTCAGAAAATCCCCGTGTGTAATTGTGTTCCGTGACCCGTACCTTGCCTTCACGATGGTATGACGGGTTTGGACGGATACGTCTACGCAGCTCCGGTGCGCGACTTGTGTTTCTGTCGACATCATCAGCTGCAGACACCACATGCTCTCACATCCGCCGCCCGGAATAGGCACGCCACGAAGTATGGAGCAAGCAGTGATTAATTTCGACCGAGTCCGGTTTGAGGGCGCGTTATCTCGAACGACAAGTCCGAGGACTTTTGAAGTGTCAGATCATGGTGACAGCCTCAATACGGCCCACTGGGCAACCTCGCGCAAACGGTTCTACCAAGGCAAATTCCTCTCCCCTTTTCCCGAAACTCGCTCCTTCACCATTCCGAGGGCCAGAGTTGACAGTACGGGTCTACACGGGTTCCACCGTTGGTTCACCCTCGACTACACGATATCACAAGTTTTGCTTACGGGCCAACCCGTGCTCCCTTCTGATTCCACACTCGCTTGCACACCGCATAGCATAGAAAGATAAGCCATGCCTTACTTGTCTGCCTTTGTGCCCAGGGGTCGCGGAACGGCTCAAGCAATGTCCCGCTGGTTTATCGAATATGCGTAAGTGCGAAGAGGGTATTTTGGGAATACTTCCTTCCTGCATATGTAATGGTCTCCCAAGTTGAGTGTTCCAACTTGAATGGACCGCGGTTACGAGTCTCTCCGACATACTACACGAGCCAACAGTTTATCGCGTCGGGGAGTCTCTGGCTGTGTTCGCACTACGCAGGAAGATGCTTGTCGAACTACAGACGCAACTTCAGTCATAGCACTGGATGCTTTCGTGTGATACTCGCTGTCTTTCGGCCTTCAATGGGACCTACCTGCCCGATGTCGGACGCCCCACCCCTTGGTATTCCTAACTCCTCTAGTCTGACCAAGCTCACGAGTCCCCTGACGAGTCACAAGACCTTCAATGCATAGCTTCGCTCGCCAAAATTGCAGCCAGAACATTATATTTATAGCATACGCTCCGTCTCCGCGAGATGTTCGTACATGACATAGTTTGGAAAGTATGAGTATACTACAGGACCAAAATTGTGTTAGACTGTCGTCTTCATCATATAAACCGAGGAAGGGCCGCCACACAAAGGCCAACCCCTTCAATGCCGTCTCCCACCATGCGTGCCTACTTTATGGATGACATCCCTGGTGACCAGCGTCTCCCGCACGACTCTGGGAGGGACGCACCGGACGCGGTGCTCAAGTCCATCGGAGTTCTCCACTGGCACATCCCTATCGATGACGCGGGGACGTACAAGGACGAAGTGCTCAGGGTCGCCAAGCAGAGAGAATACAAGAACCACGACGTCATCGTGATCAGCAAGGAGTCCCTCGGAGGCGAATTCGAGACAAAGATCAAGAACTTCTACCACGAGTGAGGCGTCGGTGTGTCCCGCCGGCGCACCGCCAGCTAGTGTTGGACCTTCTCTGACGGCGCCATGTCAGGCACATGCACGAAGACGAGGAAATCAGGTACATCCTTGAAGGAAGCGGCTACTTTGACGTACGCGGTAGGTACATAGTTCTTACTCAACAGCGTGGCGTTTGAATGAACGAGCTGGCGGTTCCGAATCTCCCAGAGCACGCCTCCGAATCTTGGATTCGTTGCCACATGAGCGCGGGTGACCTCTTGGTGCTCCCCGCCGGCATTTACCACCGCTTTGGCCTCGATATGAAGAACCGCGTGCGGACCATGAGGTTGTTCAAGGTCAGCATCCTCCTCTCAGGCCATTGCGTGAATTGACGATGCACGCAGGACGAGCCCAAGTGGATTGCACATAACCGTGGGCAAGAGACTGACGTGAACCCTTTCCGCATCGAGTACTTGAAGAGCATCCAGGTGCAGTGAGATGTTGATGTCATTTGTTTTTGTATGCGACCAATTACAATTTTGTATCCACAAGAAGTACATTCTGGCTCGCACGATTAAGTTATCTGCGGGGAAGATACTCGGTTACTTAAACCCTCGCTGTGGTACTGGCAGCGTGGGGACTTTGCATCGTGACATGCAACAGCCTTCAATTGATCGCTGTTGTTTGGGTGTTCATGTACGTGATAGAAATCCAGGCTCGAAGCTCAAGTTACCGAAGGCCGATGGCTCACCCACCACGTCCTTCAGGGGGATGCTAGACATACAGCATAATGTGACTTTGCTATAGAAATATGCAGCGTGCCTGCATCTACAACGTGCATCCCGTCGACAGCATACCTCAAGGACTCCTCTTTGACGGGACATTCAGCTGACGTCGGCCCGAGCACACATTCAGTAACATATTTAGCAGATGAAAAGACACGTACACAGCCGCGTCCCCCACTTGGTTAAACTCGGGCGCGACCTCTGCGCCATTCTCGTCGTGCTTTGAGATGTCGAGCACGGCAAGCGATTGAGCACGCATGAGTCCGTACGGCGGAGAACCCGAGGTAACGGCCTGACGGATGAGAGGTCAGCACACCGGGGCGGACATTTCCCGGACAACCCGTGACTAACCTGGGCATCGACTGAGCAACGATCGTGCATTCGGTAACGTCTTCCCGACAATTAATTTGTCGTTCACCGTCGTCTGAAACCAAAGCATGTGTTAAACGGATTTCGGGATTGTCAACGTTCGGGTCTGAACTCCAAAAGGTTCATATACGTGTGTTCGTCCCAAAGTATGGTCCTAATCTCAAGAGTGTGCGTCATTATGGGTCATGTTCACCAAAGCAACAATTGTACGTACCGGGTGTTGACCACGACGTACGCACCTGCAGGGATCAGGTACCTGTCGTACACATATCAATTCTTTAACGCCTCGCGGCTATAAATAGTTTGCTACTGAGACCAGCAACCGCATGCATCAGTAATTTAGGATGTATCTAATTTCGTCTAATTTCGTCTAATTGATCTAATTTTGGATGCCAAGCATAATTAGCACAATTATCCGGTGAGATGGATTATTCAACTTGCTATCGAGCTCTGAGTACCCATTTTTCCCTCACCTATCACCTGCTTCATATCAGAATGGCTCCATCTCAATTTGCCTGACTACCAACACTATTTCTATGTGCCAAAGCCCTCAACACAACCTATGCAACTGAGTAATCCCTGCAGGTTAGGTAGTATGTGATGTGCCAAAACCATCTGTGCAGTGTGATCATGGCATCATGGCTTCACTTGCCATGAACTAATTAGACACTTCAAACAAATTAGCTACAGTCAACTCCCTCTTAACCCATACCCTAGTTAACCCATACTTCCTTCTAACCCATACCTTTTTTGTGTTTCTCGAGTTCATATGCAGGGATTTGGCTAGCTTATCCCATACCCCATTATCCCATACCTATTTTGATAGTGATAACCCATACATTTAAGTTTAATAATTCCGAATAAGGTAATGTTTATGTAATTATTTTCTAGCTACTGATTGAAACATAAATTTTTAATAACTACTTATGGCAAAAATGACCCAAACTTCCATCCACACCATTTCCATGAAACCTCATGGTGACATCAATGCTCTTAAGCAGGGGCTTAAGAAGCTTTGCAATCAGACACATGAGTGAAAGGACAAGCTTCAAGCTGACCTTAAGGCCAAACATCCAATACCTGAGGCTGATGAAGAATGGTTGGACCATGCAGGCAATTTGGTTGATGAAGAATGTGTAGTTGATAAGTTGGACAAGGCTTCTGACTATGAGTCTGCTCTTGGGAAATTAAGTGATGCTGAGAAGTCTATTGTGCAAAGGTTAACTGAGCTCCCTGGAGGGCAAATTACAAAAAAGCGACAATGCATTTTTAATTTTTGCTTTTATGATGTGAGGTAAACAAGATTTTACAGGCCCCCAATCTGCGAATACATCTGGTATAGACTTGGATACCAACAAGAAAAAACAAGTACAACTAGATGAGCCAAAAAAAAGACATGGAGTAAATGCTATGCTCAAGCAACAAATTGAAATCCTTGATTGGTACTATGCCAATGGCAAAAATCAGTCACAAACAGCAAAGCACTTCCATCAGATCTACCCTACTCTTCACCTCACCCAGCTAAAAATCTCAGATTGGCTATGATATGAAGATACATGGTGAGCAGAATATACTAGGCTCAAAAATGCTAATTTGGCTCATACTGTCAAAAGAGTGTGTCAGACACAGCATCCAGAGGTCATGGAGATGCTTGATCTCTGGGTTTTGAAAGCAATGGCCAACAAACTTCTGCTGATGGGTGAGGTAGTGTGCCAGAAGTGGAAAGTGTTTGCCAATCTTGCTGGTATATCAGAGGATGAACATCTCCAGCTAAGTGATGGCTGGTTAACACGATACAAGATGCAAAATGGTCTTAAACAGACCAAACATCATGGCAAATCAGCTTCTATATCACTCAAAGCAGTCAAAACAGAGCGAATGCAGATGCAGGACCTACTTGCATGTCTTGGGTACCCACCACAGGACACATTCAATGGAGATGAATCTTCATTGTTCTATGCATACACTGTCAACATTGATGTTTTTTGAAAATCATCTGAAATTTATCATAGCATGCCACCTGATCAAGGACTCGCAGACAGGTTAAATTCAGGCCTCAAAGGAAAGAAACAACGTTTAACATACCTGTTTGTCACAAATGCTGATGGCTCAACAAAGCTTCCTCCACTCATCATTGGAAGGGCATACAAACCCCATGCATTTGGAAGAAAGACGGATGAGCAGCTGGTTTTCAACTACCAGCACAATGTGAAAGCATGGATGACTGCCACCATTTATCAAAACTGGTTGTTGGACTGGGACAATAAGCTCCGACATGAAGGCAGAAAGGTTCTGCTCCTACAGGACAACTTTTCTGGTCATGTCATACCTGAAACCCTCACTAATATTTGCATTGAAAATTTCAAGCCAAACCTTACTGCATATGTGTAGCCCAATGATCAAGGTGTTATCTGCTGCTTCAAGGCTCATTATCGGGCAAAATTTATTAATCGTTCTATCAACTTATATGAAGCAAACATCCCACCAGCTGATGTTTATAATATTAACCAACTCAAAGCTATGCACCTTGCCAATGAGGCATGGAACAATGTGGATAACACAACAATTCAAAACTGTTGGTGCAAAGCAGGTATCTTACCACCTTTACCCAATTCCATACCCATTCAACCAGCCCTCCCAATTTCATCTCTTGTCCATGCTAGTTATTCTGAGTCCAATTCCATTGTGCTTGCTGAAAATGGTGTCAAGCTGGCATTGGATGATCTCGAGAGGACTGGTGTTTGTTACGATTTGCCCTATGCTGCCAGTATCACGACAACGGACTTAGTACTTTTCTTTTCTTATGAGCACGTGACCGTGAGACTTAGCACATGACTAGTTCACGTGACGACCGGCTTTGGAGGGATCTGAGCTGTCCGGATGTCAGGCACGCACGTGGTAGGGGCCTAGACCCTTATCTGCCTCGAGTATTTAATCTCCGCGCCTCGTGGCGCTTATCTCTGATCGCAGTGCCCCGTGGCACTCTAGACCGCCTCATGCTAGGCACGACTCTCACGATACGTCATATGCTTACTATACTTTCCCACATGACATCATGCTATGTAGATACGCACGGACCATTAGTCAATATGTACAAACATGTCCCTATGGTATATATACTTGAATGTTATCGCCCAAGGACCTCAGTTAAGTCCTTGTGGCTATTTCCCCTCAATCTTAACTCCTATAAGCCTAGTATCAGAGTAGCCTGAGCCAAGTCTAGTACTGGTTTTGGGTTGCGCTACAGTGTTCTTCAGTGCTCAAACCAAATGGAAATCAATGAGCTCCTCAATCCAGCTATTGAGGTGGATCAAGCATATGATGCTACTGACCAGGATATTTATGAGGTGGTAATGGAGGTGAAAATGATCTGGGAAGCAAATGAGTCAGTGTTGGGCAGTGAAGGAGATGGAGAACCTGATGAATCTGCTATGCCAACTCCAATGTGAACTGAAGCCCTTCAAGCCTTAGTTGTACTGCAAAGATACTTGACAAACATTGATGATCTCATCATGCGGAGGCTGGAGTTGATGTTAGGTTCATTCAGGAGGATGACACACATGTCTGGGATGCAGGAGATGAAGGATACCACATTACATGGCTATTTTTCTTCAAAGGAATAGTCACATATCCTTACTAATATCTACTATTGCTCAAGTGCAAGAAATATTCATTTTTCCTACTCGAAGCCTTATTCCATACTCCCTCTTAACCCATACCCCCACAGTGCTTCTCAATGGGTATGGGTTAAGAGGGAGTTGATTGTAGATCTGGGTCACTTTAGATGTCCCCAGAATGGTTGCTAACTGGCTTATTCATCTCAGGGATCTTACCAGTCTCACAGTCTGCCATAAGATTAATAAGATTGAATTAGTGACAAATTAGATGAAATTAGACCCACCCTAAATTATTGATATGATGTCAGGGACTGAACTTGCATAGTGAAATTGTACTGTTCCAATGCAAGAGTTTCATAAACAATGCTTCCACATATGGCAGTGAGGCTCTGTCAGCAATTGATTAGTGCCAACAATGGAGTCCAACTCTTGTTGCACCCTATGCATGACTTGCAGCAGGCTATGCAGTCAATTTGATGCATTATAGCACAAGGATCCTTTCACTACATTGATGCAACAATCACAGCAATGAGCATTGATGCATCATGCTACATATATTCCCATCTGAGCTATTCTATTGCTAAGAAATTATGCATTACTTTCCTTGAATCTGATGCATTAAGATCCATGCAATCTTGAAAGACAAAAATACATTACATCATCAGGGGTAAGGGTTGAAGAAGCTGATTACATAACACCCTGTCAAGTGGTGACATCACCATCTATACCACTTCCAAATTAGAAAACATATCAGTAGTATGTTTTCTTTCTGTTCTCCTGCTTTCCTCTTGTTATACCTATTGATAAGCTGTACATTCATGTTATATATAATGTAATACACCACTCTAACACCATATCTGAACCCTGAGACTGTATATTAAGCTAGTATGGAAATATATCATAGAAATAAAAAACATGTCTGCTTTTTTATTAACTTTAGGATATGGACTTGTAAATTACATTATTGAATATCCTTAATATAACACTGCAACATATCAAAAGCACAATCTGTCAGGATTTAAGTTGAAAAGATTATGACTGATTCTCCTCCTGCTTAACTTTGGTTCTAGCACTCTTTATGTTGGAAATGATCATTCTACAACTTATATAGACTCTTAGAGACACTGTACCCTTGTGTTTCAGCTACTTTTCAACACCAAAAACATTCACAGGTGTTTTCCAGAGTACATTATTTATTTTTCACTACTACATGTGTATAAAATGCACCAGTGAATATATGCTCAGGGCAAATATCCAGCCCTCTAGCCTACCATCACACCTATTTCTGTCTACATTCTTGATATCCTCCAATAAGAATTGAAGCCATAAGGAGCAACTCGAGCATTTTAGAAGCGTGGGAAATTTACTTAGGAGGTCCGGAGATAAGCAACACATACCACAAGTTACAACATTATGGCTTCCACATTATATAGATAAAAGTATACTGTAGATTATGAGGATTGAATGTACTGGCATATACTCACCCTTTTGCATTGTCTGCTCTAGCAGATTCAGCTTGAAACAGATCCAGTTACTGAAAGTGGTAAATCTCTGATAAAATCCATAGCCATTTTGTATTCTTCATGTACTTTATATTTGATCATGTGCACAAAATTCATACTTTTGAGTTTTAACATGCAAGATCTATTAGATCAGACAGTGCAGAAGAATGAGTATATGCCAGTATATTCAATCCTTGTAATCTATACTCTTTGTCAAGTCCTGGTTCTCCAAGGGTGAATCCAACAGAGGTACAAGGCTTCGGGGGCAAAAGAGCAGAGGTGGGGATGGAGGTGGATTGGAGATCTGACAGAGGTACAGGGATGAAGGGGTTAGGACATTGGTGCAGGACTTATGTGTTGCACCACTGTACAATCCTGTGTCCTAGTATTTAGAAAGAGAGAGAGAGAAGGGAGTTCAGATGAGAAGAGGGAAATTTAGTTGATATTCATACTGAGAATAGAGTACAGACATAGGTACAACTTATATATGTACATTTGGGGTCAGGTACAGAGGTATGGAATAGAATGGAGAACATGTGAAATAGAATGAAGAGACCATGTGGAACTGGAATGGAGAGGAGAAAGGTCTGGAGGAACCTAGTTACTAAGGACCCTATAGAATGGAGGAACAAAAGAGAAAGCTTATCTAATATGGTCTGAGACAGGCTGCATATCAGAGGTGACTCTGAGGTATGTCCAATGGATCTAGGATGGTATGAGGTTGGAGGATGTCAGAGATGGTTCAGAGGAGAGGTGGATAAGGTCAGAAGGAATGGATATGATACTCTTATCTATATCATGTGGAAGCTATAATGTTGTAGATCTTGCAT
>JBBPKK010000992.1:0-13085 GCA_038089215.1 Tylopilus vinaceipallidus | reverse complement strand
AGGATGTTATTTTTCAACAGGACAATGACCCCAAGCACACCAGAAAAAAGGCCAAGGATTGGTTTTCTGACCATGATTTTGTGGTCATGGCATGGCCTGCTCAATCTCCAGACCTCAGTCCCATAGAGCATTTGTGGTTTCTTCTCAAAAGAAGGCTAGCAGAGTATCCTGAGCCACCCAAAGAAATATTGGAACTTTGGGAGTGCATTCAAGTGGAGTGGGAGAAGATTGGAATAGAGGAATGTCAAAGATTGATTCAGAGTATGCCCAGGAGGATTCAGGAAGTGATTGAGGCCAAAGGAGGATACACTTCATACCAATTTATGATACCCTTGATGTTAGCAACAAAACTGTTGCAATGAGTACCCTTGATTAATTAGAGTATATCTCATGTGGTTGTGATTTAAATCACATGACATAAGGGAATGATTTGTAGCCAAGAGTGACTACTACTATCATGAGCCCAGAGTTGCAAAATGACCTAGAGATGCAAAATGCATTCTGCTGCAACACACAATGTGAACAACGGCTTGTACTCATGGATCCAGCTTGTAATAGAGCTTCTATAGAGCCCTGTATTTTTTTTTTCTGATACAAAGCTGTTCTATTCCTGTCAGCTTTGCATCTTGCACTGATAACCCAGTTTTTGATGAAAAATAGCCAGGAACCAGCAAGATTCATCACTAAAAAATATTTAAAAAATGTACATGGATAGTATATACTCTCCCCCATCTTCACCCCATTTTTCTGAATGGATTTCAATGAGATGTAAGTTGCTACCATGCCCTCAACCTCAACCTTCAGAGGTGTGACAAATTCAAGTGGAGTTACACTGAATGGCTATTGGCAGGTGGGAAAGTTTGTTTGCTAGACATTGTAGGGATGTCCTGAATTGTATCCAATGAAGCACTTCAGTACAATGCTTTTATTGTGTAGATAATTCCAACCTCACAAAGTTAGACATAAGCTATTATACTGGGTGTGAACATAAAGTCTGATACTGTTCAGTGAAATCAAGCAGAGTAAATTTTGGAACTGACAGCACTACTCACAAAAAGTTGAGTTCAAGTCTGAATGCAGTCACAGTTCCCCTGGATGCTTCTGTTCACATGCCAGTGCAGCATGCACACAGCTATAAAACACAGGCCTCAAAACTTAGTAGTGAGCAAGAACAGAAAATTCAAGATGCCTGCTCACTTCTTTATAATTCCAACTCTCCTAATATTACTGCTGTTGCTAATGAGCATGGCATTCAATATCATACCCTTCAATGGCAGTTTCTCAATCACTCACAGCCCTATAACAAAGCTCATGCATGTCAGCAGCTCTTGTCCCCTATCCAGGAATCAGTGCTTATTGACTGGATCAAGCACCTTAGCTCTATGGGTCATCCAGTCAGTAAATGAACCATTCAAGTTAAAGCAGAACAACTTTGTGGCAAAAAACCAGGTCTGCATTGGGTCAGAGGATTTCTATGGCAGCACTCTGACACCATCACCCTTGGCAAACCTGCTGCATTGGATCCACAGCGTTGTCAGAGCTTCAATTGGCCAGTTGTGGAGCATCATTTTGAGTTGCTTCAAAAGCTCCTCAAGGAGAAGGGGATCCCTTGGGAGAATGTCTACAACATGGATGAGAAAGGATGCCAGAGAGGAGGGGGCTGAAAATCATCACCAGAGAAGTACTTTGTACCACATGGCAAATTTCTGAAGTACAAGGAGCATAGTGCAAACCTGGAACTGGTCACAATCATTGAATGTGTCTCAGCCAATGGTTGTAGCATTGCACCAGGTTTTGTGTTTGCAGGGAAATCTTACCACAAGAAGTGGTTCAAGGAGCATCCTGACATATGGTAAGCAAAAAATGGCCTCAGGAAATGTAGCTGACCAGTGGTCATTGGGAGTCTAGTGTGGCGACATCACCAAATGGCTGGACAGATGATTTCATCTGTACAAAGTGGTTTGAAGACTGCTTTATTCCACAGGCCACTGCATGCAATATATCAGGACAGCCAATCCTCCTTATCTACGATGGCCATGGTTCTCACATCACCAAAGAAATGCATGACCTTGCAGTCAAAAATAATATTGAATTGTTCTGTCTTCTTCCCCATACAACTCACAACCTTCAACCCCTTGATGTTGGTGTTTTTGGCCCCCTTCAACATGCCTGGCACAAGTGCTGTGAGGAGGTGTTTGATGCAACAGGCAAGGAAATACCTAGATCAGACTTCATTAATCATTATATGGCAGCTCATGCACAGGCATTTACGTCGGACATCATTACCAAGGCCTGGAAGAATAGTGGCATTCATCCACTCAATCCTGTTACATTTTCTTCGTCTATTCTTCTTCCCCTTGTTTCCTCTACACTTGTATGTACATTTATCCATTATAGGGCTTACTCTCGTCATCCTCAAAATCCTATGGTATACTGTTACGCTAGGTACGATGTAGTGCAAGCTGTAAGGTGAAGCAATATGAAGTCTACACGTTCACAAGTTGCTCACTGACGCAGAGCTAACGTCATTTGCCTCGAGAGGGATACTAAGAGAGATTGTGGGCCAATCGCTCAAAGAATGCTAGAACACTACGTATAATTGCGCAGATTTAGCTGGGGATTCCCAAGCTAATCCATAGTCCTTAAATACATCCTGTGTAGTTTAGGGCTGGTGTGAGATGGCGTAACAAAAGAAGATGCTGTGGAGAATCATTGTAAACAATAAGAACTGTCAGGGCAGTGTCCGCAGCATTAGAATGTTCTAATAGAACAAAATGGTAACTAGGAAACTGCGCAGCAAAGATGCCATGTGATAAGAAGGAAAAGCGAGAGTATCGGACCAAGAACAAGGATAAGTGTATACCATAGGGCTTTGAGGGGGACAAGAATGAGCCCTAGGACAAACAGGAATACATATAAGCATAAAGGGAAGAAAGGAAAGAAGAGTAGACGGAGAAAATATAACATATACGCTTGTCCATGTCTTGTGTCTTGCGCTCTCACTTTTCCTTCTCATCGCATGGCATCTCTGCTGTGCAGTTTCCTAGTTACCATTGTGTTCTACCAGAACGTTCTAATGCTGCGGACACTGCCCTGACGGTTCTTATTGCTTATGATGATTCTCCGCAGCATCTTCTTTTGTTATCTCATCTCACATCCGCCCTAAAGTACACAGGATGTATTTAAGGACCATAGGTTAGCTTGGGGGATTCCCCAGCTAAATCTGTGCAATCATACGTAGTGCTTTAGCATTCTTTGAGCGATTGGCCCGCAATCTCTCTTAGTATCCCTCTCAAGGCAAACGACGGTAGCTCTACGTTAGTGAGCAACTTGTGAACGTGTAGACTTTGTATTGCTTCACCTTACAGCTTGCACTACGATGTACCTAGCGTAACAAAAGATTTAGCTCTCCCCATCGCTTTCCTGTCTAGGAAGCGACTGCCCCCATCCCACCATTACATCCCAGAGAAGTTGAGACTCCCCGTCACCTGAATGATGGCCTCCTTGGCGCATAGCAGGATCTTCCAGAACAACTGCTCCTCCTGCTGACCCCAGATATTGTCCAAATCTCCCACCTGTTGATAGGAGAGTAACCTACGAACCAATACAACAACCATGTGCAATACCAGCCCCAGCGGAGTCATTCTTGAATACGGAATGCCTTGCCTGTGTGCTTCAGCTTACCAGCCAGCCCCCACCACCATCCCAGTCTAGTGAAGGAAGCAGCCCAGCCAGTCCCTCCCCTTCACCACCACCCATTCGCATAGACACCCCCCAGCTCGCCAATATGCCTTCGGAACTCAAAGCTGGTCTCCCCGATGACTTTTCAGGATCCCCCGAGGAAGCCACTCGCTGGATCAAAGCTATGAAAGCCTACTTTTCCATTAACACTGCCCTCTATCCAGATGACAGCACCAAGGTCCTAACTACCTTGAATCGCATGAGCAAAGGACAAGGAATTCAATTTTCCGAGTCATGGTTGGACAAGATGTCCGATGCTACCATTCCCCCCACTGAAAAGACCTTTGACAAGCTTGTCGACAACTTTACCTCCACCTTTTTCCCCTTCGACATCATCACCACAGCTAGGGAACAGCTGGAACGACTCGAACAAAAAGATCTAAAGAGGATCAGAAGTGATGACGGCTTCCAACAGTACATCACTGACTTCGTCAACTTGGCTTCCAAAGCCAAAATCTCTGATGAAATGGAACTCTGTCGCCTCTTTTCGAAAGGAATCAACCACCACATTAACCTCCTCATTTACGGAATGGAGAAAGTCCCCAACACCTTAAAGGAACAGATTGAAAAAGCTAAACAATTCCATTCCCAGTTGGCAACCACTCAGGGACTCCATCGCTCCACCCCCACCTCACCACCTCGCCCTCAGAAAGAGAGAGACCCCATGGCCATGGACATTGATTACATCCAGTTAACCCCCACCAATAAAGCCCGTCTGATCCGAGAGGGATGTTGCTTCCAGTGTAAGCAAAAGGGCTGCAGATCTTCCAACCACCATACTGGAGCGGCGCCTCCCAGACCCCCTAGAAGCCCCAATCGCCCTGCACAAGTAAGAACCACCAAAACAACCCCTGCCCCGCCCTCCAACCAGGCCAGAAACCCAGACAATTCCATTTTCGCCTATGTCAACTCCCTTAGAGCAAAGGGAGTATCTCATGACCTTATCCTGAGGAACCTCCACATCTGCCATGATGACGACTACAAGGAGGAAGAGGAAACCCCTGCTGCCACTTCCACTTCGGGTTTTTAGCTTGGGAAGAAAAGAAATCAACATTTTCTTCCCAGTATGTTGCTCCCATGTACACTACTTATACAAACAAATCATCTATGTGCCTGCCTATTCGTTTGCAATGTGGGAGCAAAGCTAAAGTCGGTCTCCAAGCCCTCATTGACAGCAGAGCCACAGGATGCTTCATATCCTGGGAACAGGTCCGCCGAAACCACCTTCCTCTCTCTTGCCTCCCCCAACCAATCATTGCCCACAATGTCGATGGAACCAAAAACTCTGATGGAACCATATGATTTGTGACCACCCTGAAAGTATCTCTGCCTGAATCCACCCATCACACCCAGACCTTTTTCATAACCAACCTAGGAAAGGAGAAAGCAATCCTAGGGCTACCCTGGCTGAAATGAATCAACCCAATGATCAACTGGAGGATGGGACAATGCCTTGTCCCAGACGAACCGGTACCACCCCCACCCCACTCCCATCTCGACCAATATCTAAACAAAACAACCCTCTCCACCTCCCTTGCCATGACGGCTGCAAAAGAAGAAGTATTCCTCCCTGATGCATACAGGGAGTTTGCTGATGTTTTTACTGAACCACCCCCTGGTGAACTGCCCCCTTCTTGCAGAGAATGGGATTTCCACATCAAACTGAATGATGATTTCACCCTGAAAATAGCCAAGATCTACCCCCTCAACCTGGAGGAATGGAAAGCCTGTGAAGAATTTACTCTAGAAAATGTCAAAGCTGGAAAGATTCGACAGTTGACCTCCCCCCAAGCCTCCCCCTTTTTCTTTGTAGCAAAGAAAGATGGAAAGCTCCGCCCTTGCCAAGATTATCGCTACCTCAACTTCCACACTGTCTGGAACGCCTACCCCCTCCCCCTCATCTCTGACCTTATCGACGGATTCAAAAATGCCAGATACTTCACCAAATTCGACATCTGATGGGGCTACAACAATGTCCACATTCACAAAGATGACATCTGGAAGACGGCTTGGGTAAACTCAGAAGGACTCTGGGAGTCACTGGTTATGTTCTTTGGTTTTGTCAATGCCCCATCCCACTTCCAAGCCCTCATGAAACACATCTTCTGGGATATGATTGCAGAAGGATGGTTAAAGATTTACATGGATGATCTAGGATTTGGAACCAACGATATCCTCCTCCACCAGGAATGAACTCGGCGAGTTCTACAGCGACTAAGGGAACAGAAAATGTACCTCAAGTTGCCCAAATGCTCCTTCGACCAGGATCATATGGAATACTTAGGGATGGTAGTTCGCCACAACTCAGTCCATCTTGATCCTATTAAACTTGACGCCATCTCTTCCTGGAAGCCCCCCTCCAATGTCAAAGGAGTACAGTCATTTCTGGGTTTCTGCAACTTCTACCGACATTTCATACCCAATTTCTCCACCATTGCTCGCCCTCTCATCAACCTCACCAAATCCTCCTCCACCTGGAAATGGGATACCGAACAGGAAACCACCTTTTGCTCCCTGCAATCCACCTTCACTTTCCAACCCATACTCTCCATGCTGGACCTGAACAAACCGTTCTCTATCATGACCAACGCATCCCTTGTAGCCTCTGGAGGCATCCTACTCCAAGCTGATGACAATGGCGACCTCCATCCCTGTGCCTACCTCTCCCAGACCTTCTCCCAAGCTGAACAAAACTATGACATCTACGATCGGGAACTGCTCACAGTCATCCACGCCCTTACTGCCTGGAAACACTATCTCCAAGGCACTGGACACCCCATTGCCATCATCACCGATCATAAGAACCTTTCTTACTTCCATCAACCCCAACACCTGAGTAGGTGCCAGGCCAGATGGCTCCTCTTCCTCCAGGACTTTGATTTGCAGTTCAAACACGTCCCTGCCTCCCAAGTCACCCCAGCTGATACTCTATCATGATTCTCCTACCCCCTGGCTGTTACTGACAATGAGGACGTCACCCTCCTTTCCAACCACTTGTTTGTATGGACCCTTGATGCCTCCATTGCCTCCAAGCTTGCCTCCTCCACCCCCTCTGACCCCTTTGTCCTTACTGCTTTGCAACGCCTCGCCGACTCGGACACACCCCTTGCTTGCTCACACCCCTCTGACTGGTCCTACACTGACAACCAGCTGTACTACCGAGGCCACCTTTACATACCTGCCCCACTCTGCCACGATCTTGTGGCCCACGTACACTCTTCACCCAGTTCTGGGCATGGGGGAATCTTCTGCACTCAGGCACTGGTCCAGCGGGACTATTGGTGGCCAGGTCTTGCCTCCTTTGTCTGCAAATATGTCCTGGGTTGCCCCACCTGTCAGGCAAACAAGGTCAATACTCACCCAACAGTGCTGGCGCTATCCCCTCTTTCCTCCTCTGCTACTTGCCCCTTCCAGCAGATCTCCCTCGACCTCATCACAGACCTGCCCCCTTCTGACGGCTTCGATTCTATTTTGGTCATGGTCAACCATGGACTCTCAAAGGGGGGTATTTTCATCCCTTGTACCAAAACCATCAATGCAGCAGGTGTTGCAGCACTCTTTTTCCGCCATATTTACCCTCGATTTGGACTCCATGACAGGGTCATCTCTGATAGAGGACCCCAATTCACATCCGCATTCAGCCTAGAACTGGCTAGACTCCTCCAATATGACATAGCCCTATCCTCGCCCTACCATCCTAAAACCGATGGCCAGACTGAGCACCTCAATCAAGAACTTGAAACATACCTCCATATCTACTGCCAAGGTTCTCCCACGTCTTGGTCCCAATTCCTTCCTACTGCTGAATTCGTACACAACTCCGCCCCCCACTCGTCCACCCACCAATCACCATTCTACCTCATGATGGGATATGAACCCCGTTCATATCCACCCCTGGGCAAAACCTTCCTTCCTGCCCTCGAACAACGCATGACCACCCTGGACGAAGCAAGGAAAGAAGCCCTCGCTGCACATGAGAAGGCATGCCTCATTATGAAGGATAGAGTCCGCTCCAAGTTTGTCCCCTGGAAACAAGGAGACAGGGTCTGGCTAGAGGCCAGAAACCTCCGACTCCCTGGAGCACACCCTAAACTCTCTCAACAACGCCACGGTCCCTTCCTCATTGAAAAAGTCATCTCCCCCCTCGCTTATCACCTAAAACTTCCCCCAACCTGGAAAATTCACCCTGTCTTCCACGCTTCCCTTCTTTCCTCTTTCAGAACTACTACTGAACATGGGACTCCATTTCTAGAACCACCCCCGGAGAATATAGACGGAGATGAAGAATATGAAATTGAGATGATCCTAGCTCATTGTGGATCTTGCCGAAGAAGACAATTCTTAGTCAGATGGAAGGGGTATTCGTCGGCCAAGGACACCTGGGAACATGAAGAAAATTTAGAACATTCCCAGGAACTCCTCAATGCTTATAAGTCCGACCACCCCTTGGAATTCCCCCCATCATCATCTTCTGCAACCTAACAACATGTTGTCGCTGTCCTCCTATGTATCCTCCCCCTCCGCCTCCCCAAAACCCCACTCATCCCCCCTACTTCCCAACACACCCCTCCTCCCCATCCCTGAAGAATTTCCTATCCACCTCAACTGTCTGCCGGTTGATCGGCTTCATATTATCTTAGCTACAGTCTTAGAAAGCCCCACCCTCACCTTCACTTTAGAGCAGTCCACAGTATTCCCTGGAACCACCCTCCTTCCCCCACTGGCCAACATCTATTGATCCATCGCCCTCTCTCGATTCCACCTCGCAAACTTCCGCCTTGCAGAACTGCGTTCCCAGGCATACAACTCTCTGACCCAAGGAATGGTGGAATCGAGCAACCTCATTCTGGATCTATTGGCAGCGGAAGGACTTGGTACGCTACTGGATTTCCTACCCCCTAACCTTCTTCATCCCCATGTCTGCCCCATCCTTGAACTCCTCTCAGGCCCTAACCTCTGTTACTACCTCCGCCCTCCAAGCTACCACAGAGACTCCATTCCTCATGGTACATCCATCTCTCTGGCTGACCACCTCTCCTCCCCACCCCTCCTCCCATCTGATGTTCAGGAAGCCGAATGACAACTGTTCTTTCAGGACAGGCAGCACTTGTCTCCCTTTGCCAGCGTCCGCACCAACTGGAGGGGACTTCCTCGCACCCAAACCATCCCCTCTTCCCCTCACATCAACAACAAGGCTGCGCCTCTCCCTGTTTGCCTGCCTTCGCCTTCCCCCCTCGTTAAGGCCCCCCTGATCAGACATGCTTTGTTTGCAGCGCCTTGGACCACTGGAGGATTTATTGCCCCCAATATCATTGTCCATACTGCACCCACCTATCCCCTGGTCATTCCCAAGCCTCTTGCCCCAATCGTCATTGTAACCATTGCGACCACCTAGGGCACATTGTGGCGAACTGTCCTTTTCGGGAGACAACCTCCCCCCTTGAAGCGAACACGCCAGTATTGGGAGAGGAGGATGCCTGGAATGAGAGGTACAATGGAGACTCCACTTCTGATTGGTTTGAACAAGACAGGGAACAGAGGGAGAGAGGAGACCGAAGGGCTGTGTAGCACAACCCAAAACCAGTACTAGATGTGGCTCAGGCTACTCTGACTTCAGGCTTATAGGAGCTAAGATTATGGGGGAATAGCCACAAGGACTTAACTAAGGTCCTTGGGCGATATCATTCACATATATATACCATAGGGACATGTTTGTACATATTGACTACAGGTCTGTGCGTATCTACATAGCATGATGTCATGTGGGAGAAAGAAGACTTCATATGTCGTAACGTGTAAGTTGTGCCTACCATGAGGCGGTCTAGAGTGCCATGGGGCACGGCGATCAGAGATAAGCGCCTCGAGGTGTGGAGATTAAATACACGAGGCAGATAAGGGTCTAGGCCCCTACCACGTGCGTGCCTGACATCCGGACAGCTCGGATCCCTCCAAAGCCAGTCGTCACGTGAACTAGTCATGTGCTAAGTCTCACGGTCACGTGCTCGTAAAGCAAATAGTTCTAAGTCTGTTGTCGTGATACTGGCAGCATAGGGCAAATCGTAACATTACCCCCCACCTAAGAATTGGATTCCAGACGATTCCAAATAGGATGACAGACAGTAAATATATCGTAAGGCCTAAAAAGGCTGTGAAAACAATCAACGTCAATAAGGTTAAGCTTCTGTGGAGTGTTAGGGTTCATCTGGTGGAAATCGGCTACTGCATCCTTCACTGACGTGAGGTGGTCTGTGGGCTCCCATGTTCGATCTTCTTCCCCATATCCAGACCAGTGGACTAGGTACTCCAAACATCGACCCTTCATGCATGAGGCGACTACATACTCAACCTCATATTCCTCATTTCCATCTTCCGTAACCTTCACAGCCCCAGGCTTGTACGTAGGCTGGCCATCAAGGCAGTTTTTATAGGGTTTTATTTGGGACACGTTGATGATCGGGTAGATCCACATCCCTTTAGGTAATAGTAGTTTTACGACATTTCGGTTGTTAGGTGCCTCTATCACCTTATACGGGCTGAGCCATTGCTCAGTTAGTTTTTGGCTAATCCTTGTCTCCCGGAGATTAAGGTTCTCGGTGCTCAACCACACGAGATCACCTGTTTTGTATTCCAGCGCATCAGATTGTCGTTTGTCAGCCTGTGCTTTCATAGTTTTTCGTCTATTTTCTAGGTTTTCTCTGACCTGATCCAGGGTCAGTCTCATTCTGTTGAGAAAATCCTGTGCCGCAGGGGCTTTTGTGTTTATCGGCTCGATTCCCATTCTTGGTTTGTAAGAACGTGTGACTTGGAATGGGGACTTCTTCGTAGAAGAAGACTGCCGGTTATTATACATAAACTGGGCTAGGCTTAGCCATTCTGCCCATTGATCTTGCTTTTCTGCGCAATACAGCCTCAGATATTGCTGTAGCTCGCGATTTATTCTTTCTGTCTGTCCATCTGTTTGCGGATGGAAAGCTGTGCTTAATTTAAGGCAGATGTGAAGAGATGTGGCCAGATCCGCCATGACTTGTGAGGCAAATTGCGGTCCTTGGTCCGATACAATAGAGTCTGGAAGTCCGTGGTGCTTCCATACATGATCTCGGTATAACTTTGCTGTTCCCTTACTCGTTATAGTCTTATTGGTGGGAATAAAGCAAGCTTCCTTAGAGAATCGATCAATGACTACCAAGATTGAGTCATATCCGTCTGATTCCGGCAAGTCCATAATGAAATCAGCAGAGATCTCCTTCCATGGTGCACTTGGCATGGGAAGGGGTTGCAACTTCCCAGGTGCAGCCCGGTTTGTCGGTTTCATCCGATTGCATCATTCGCATCGGGAACAATAGTTTTTTATCTGGTCGGTCATTCCCTTCCAGGTATAATACCGGGAGATCAACTCCTTGGTTTTCTCAGCGCCACCATGTCCAGCGATTGTGGAGTCGTGATATAAGGTTATGATCTGCTGTCGGATATCCCCTTTGGGCACAAAGATTCTTCCTTCGTGGTATAGGAACCCTTCTTTTGATTCTCCTATGCTTTCCGTTTCTTTCAGCAGATTGGTCGCATCTCGGATGTGTGCAAGTATTTCTTCCTCCTCCGAGGTTACCGTGGTTATCTCGGTCGCTTTTCGTACTCGAGATTCGGGGATTACTACTACCCCTTTATTGTCATCCTTGATTCCCACGGAATGATCTTCTCTTCTCGAAAGAGAATCAGCCTTTCCCATGCTTGTCCCTGGTTTCCTTATTAGTATGTAATTGAATCGGAATAACCATTGTGCCCAATGTGCTTGCCGTCGGTTAAGGTCTTGGCTGGTCATAAAGTATTGTAAGTTCACGTGATCGGTCCAGATCTTGAACTGATGGCATGCTCCCTCTAGGTAGTGTCGCCATATTTCTAATGCATAAATTATCGCCAGCATTTCTTTGTCAGCTATTGGGTAGTTTCTTTGTTCAGGGGTCATCTTATGAGAACTGAATGCTACTGGATGCCATTTTCCTTCCTTTTCTATAGATAGTACTGCCCCTGTTGCAAAAGCCGAGGCATCGCATTCTAATCGATATCTTGCTTCTTCATCGGGATAGGTTAAGATCGGAGCTTCGGTAAAAGCCCTTTTTATCCAATCAAAAGCTTCCTGTTCTTCGCTTTCCCACTGCCAAGCTTTGTCCTTTCTTGTCAGCTCAGTCAGTGGTTTGGTCCATTTGGAGAACTTGTTGATGAATCATCAGTAAAAGTTGGCTAGCCCTAGAAATCCCCTAACCCCTTTTACGGTGGTCGGGACTGGCCAGTCCAATACTCCCTTGAGTTTCGAGTCCGACATCCTAATCCCTTGGCTGGATATGTCCATTCCCAGCATTTCGACTTGTTCTACCAAGAAGAAGCATTTTTCTGGTTTGATAAATAGATCATTGTCCTTGAGTCACTGTAATACTTTAAGGACAGCCTCGTCATGCTCTGTCTGATTTTCTGTTTTTGTAAAAATAAGGATATCATCCATATAGATTATTACGAAGGACTCCATATCAGAGAATATGTTGTTCATCATTGCTTGGAACGTTGTGGGGGAATTATTTAATCCGAAGAACATAACGGTTGGCTCAAAACTCCCTTCTTTGGTAGTGAAGGCTGCTTTCCATTCGTCTCCTTCTTTGATTCGTACATTATTGTATCCCCACTGCAAATCCATCTTTGTGAACTTCTTTGCCCCTTTGAGCCGATCGATTAACTGCGATATTAACGGCAGTGGATATCCGTTTGGTATAGTCCAGCTATTTAAATACCGATAATCTTGCACCATCCTTTTGGTCCCTTCCTTTTTTGGAACAAAGAATACTGGTGACGTTTGGGGGGACTTGGAGGGGCGTATGTACCCTTTTCTCAGCTGTTCCTTTACGAATGCTTTTACTTCTTCCTTCTCGTCTACCGACATTGGGTACACCTTTGCCTTTTTTGGAATAAAACCTTCTTTCAGGTCGATGGCATGGTCCCACATTCGTCGGATGGGCATTCGTTTGGATGCTTTCTTGGTGAACAGTTCAATGAACTTATGATACTGTTCAGGTATGAGCTCCTCTGCCGTCTTTTCTACCTTTTTAGGTGGTATAACCTCCATTTTCTTTATGTGATGGTACACGTAAGGAGCGCTTAGCAGTTCCTCTTTATCCAGGGCTTGTAGAGCGGCTGACTGATCAGATAAGAGGTAGCATGATCAGAGGCATTTGGTCAACTTGACCTCCCCTGTTTTCCAATCTATCTCAGGGTTGTGCTTCTTTAGCCAGGTGTACCCCAGGATCATGCTAACCTTTCCCAGATCTGTTACTTCCGCCTCCAAGTTCTCTCGATGACCC
>JBBPKK010000991.1:0-13104 GCA_038089215.1 Tylopilus vinaceipallidus | reverse complement strand
AGTGTAATACATCTTCTCAACATGTTGTTGAATATTTATCACAAACGTAGCTTATTTCCCAGGCGGAATGTGTTTAAGACTATTTGTCGACTATGTTGTAGATACATATCCGACCTTGCCCGAGGTGCTAGTGCAGCAGCTTGCAATGGTGTGCCAGCCCACACAAGGTGAGTTGCAAGAGATCTGGACACTCCTCTTGCATGCAGTGAACATGGAGAAGCAGCTGATAGTGGCCAACAACTAACTGCTGCAGCACAAGGAGAAGATTTCAAGTCTGAACCAAAAGATGACAAGTGTGGATGCCAAGTGGGAGGCACATGTGAAGGAGTATGAGATGGGTTAAAGGCAGCAGGGGAGCAAGGAGTGTGTTGTCAAGCTCAAGACACAGATCAAGTCCATTTTTCTCTTGTGTTTGCATGGGCATGTGCTGATTGTGGGTGTAGGAGCCTGGAGCAGCAGAACAAGATTGCACATAAGCAGCAGGCACAGTTGGATGTGGTGACAGAACAGGTGAAGGCAGGGGGTGGTGGGAAAGGGTGATGATGGGTAATGTGGATCTCATTTAAACAGTTAGTTCTGCTCTCATACATTATGTTATAGTATACACACTTACATGTACTCTTTTCTTCAATCCAACTGACTCTAGCAGTTTGGTGGTCCATCTAGAAACACATTTGCAGTCTGCTCACAACTGGTACAATGCTGAAGCTAGGATGTTCATTTACTGCTTGAATGAGATATGAAGACACAGACATATCAACCTATTGTACATGTATCATACAGGAATTCCTCTAAGGAAGCACAACACTGTTTGTAGCCCAGGATCACTAGTTTAACCTTTTTTTGAACAACCCAAGGAATTTCTGTGGAAATGTTTTTCCCTCAGAATTAGATGCCTGGATTTCTGTCAACTCAAAGGATTCTGATGGATTGACATTTTCAGCTTTTACATAGCATTAACTGGGGGCATTGATGTAAACTTTTGGTTGCATACCTGATGATTCCTTCAAGACAATTTGAAGTATTTCTTCACATAGCATGTCAATGTTACTCCCATGAGTCTTCACAGCCTTGTTGACAGCCAATGGTATGAATTTGGACTGGGGGGACTCCATGAATTGGTTGAAGGAAGCAATGAGATGATTTCCTTCTTGACTTTTGTTCCAGGAATGAAAAGATTGCACCAAGAGCAGTAGAACAACTAAAAAGACAGTTGGTATATATTAGAGCACCATAAAAACAACTAAAAAAGAGGGATTTATACTGGCAGACAAAACACAGGTTTGGCTGGTTGTTGAGCCTTTGATCTAGATTGCAGAGATGAGGAGTAAACTAAAAAATGAAAAGTTGTAGCAAACCAAATTTTGAAGTGGCTGTTGGACATCCTCCACATGAAAGTCATCAAACTGGTATTGAATTAGATCAGAAATTGAAAGACCAGAAAAAAATGAAATATATACATTCTAAATAAGAGGGAAAAAAATAGAATAACTCAAAGAAAAAAAGGAAATGGCATACCATCTAGCAAAAAACATCATTACACATTCAAACAAAGTTTAATAACAAGAACTCACCCTCTGTAAAAACACAAAAGTGGTGAATCAAAAGCCATATTAAATGGCAACATATCAATTGAGTAAAAGTAATAGGCTTACATTCTATCAGAGGGGGAAAGAAAGTAGTATATAAGTGCAAGTTTGTCAAACAAAAAAAGAAAATTTACACTCTATTGGCAGACAATAATTGAAACAGTGATGAGTATAAATATTAAGAATATCTTCAGTGACATACAGTCTAATGGTGGATAAAGATGAAAATTTATCAATGTATATCAGACATGATAACTTACTTTCTGGAAGGAGAAAAAATTGCAATAGTATTCAATATGCATAGATGGAAACCAGAAAGTACACATAAGAGCTTACAAGCTGTGAACAGAAACAAGTAAGTAATGACAATGGAAACAAGACAGAACACTGATAGAGCAACTTACTTCCTGTCAAGAAAGAAGTAATAAATTATGATTAAAAAGGGATAAATAAAGGCACCAGCAAGAAACTTACATGCTGATGAAAAAAATAAATGAAATGGTATGCACATTTACAAAAATGGTAAGATAATATGGAAACTTACATTCTGTCAGGAGGTGCAGGGCCAAGCAATTGTCTACATCAATATCAGTATAGCAAGGATATAAATATCAACTTACTGCCTGATAGAAAAGAGAAAGGGTACAGGAATGAGTGTAAATGCAAGAACACTGATGGAACAAAGAGAAGAACATACAACCTATCAACAGACAGGGATGGTACATGAATGCAAGCAAACCAACACAACAGACATAGTAACTTACTTGCTGTTAGTAGACAAGGAATGAAATAGCAGTGAGCATGGATCCAACCAAACAAACAGGACAGACACAGCAACTTACAACCTGTCAGCAGACAAGGAATTAAATAGCAGTGAGCATGGGTCCAACCAGACTAATGGAACAGACACAGCAACTTACTTCCTGTCAGCAGACAAGGAATGAAATAGCAGTGAGCATAGATGCAACCAGACCAACAGGACAGACACAGCAACTTACTTCCTGTCAGCAGACAAGGAATGAAATAGCAGTGAGCATGGATCCAACCAGACCAACTGGACAGACACAACAACTTACTTCCTGTCAGCAGACAAGGAATGAAATAGCAGTGAGCATGGATCCAACCAGACCAACAGGACAGACACAGCAACTTACTTCCTGTCAGCAGACAAGGAATGAAATAGCAGTGAGCATGGATCCAACCAGACCAACAGGACAGACACAGCAACTTACAAACTGTCAGCAGACAAGGAATGAAATAGCAGTGAGCATGGATCCAACCAGACCAACAGGACAGACACAGCAACTTACAATCTGTCAGCAGACAAGGAATGAAATAGCAGTGAGCATGGATCCAACCAGACCAACAGGACAGACACAGCAACTTACATCCTGTCAGCAGACAAGGAATGAAATAGCAGTGAGCATGGATCCAACCAGACCAACAGGACAGACACAGCAACTTACATACTGTCAGCAGACAAGGAATGAAATAGCAGTGAGCATGGATCCAACCAGACCAACAGGACAGACACAGCAACTTACTTCCTGTCAGCAGACAAGGAATGAAATAGCAGTGAGCATGGATCCAACCAGACCAACAGGACAGACACAGCAACTTACAAGCTGTCAGCAGACAAGGAATGAAATAGCAGTGAGCATGGATCCAACCAGACCAACAGGACAGAGACAGCAACTTACAAACTGTCAGCAGACCAGGAATGAAATAGCAGTGAGCATGGATCCAACCAGACCAAGAGAACAGACATGGAAACTTACAACCTGTCAATGTTTAATATCACAATTTCATCTACATTGTTATACTCTTGCTCACCCAAATATGTGGAAACCACATTGCCATCTGCTGTTGTATGCTCCACCTGCTGTATGGCTGTCCTTTCAACTTTCCACCAGAATTCCTCACAATCCTTTTCAATCCCCTGATCTTTCATTATTAATTCCACTTAGTACTTTCAAAGAACTTTGCACTTCCCTTTTCACTGCATATTTAACACATATATCCAGATTCACTTCCTGAGCTGATACCAATAGTCTTTCCAACATCTCATCATCCAGAGATTCTGTTGTACAGCTAATCAGCCTTGCACAATCCCTTCCTTCCTCATGCATCCCTTTATCAACATCCTTAGACATTCCATGGCCCCATAATGTAGAGCCTACCCACCACTAATGTGCAGCCATGCCCTTGGAGGAAATTTTTTGTTTGCCAGCATTCCACTATAATCATTATCCTTGAAGATCTGCTCTGCATGTTTGGGGGCCAAATTAATTGCCTCCTGAATTCCCATACCCTTTTCTCTGAGCTCCCCAAATGCCACTGTATGTAGTGCATCAAATTTGGTGAAGATGGCAATCACTGGCACTGCTTCCAACCTGAGTATGAAACTCCAGTTACATATCTCTCTTACCTTTTCCAGTACCACACTTGCTGAAGAAGGTGTCCTCTGCTGCAGTGATTGGCCTGCAGTGATCATGCATTGGGATGCAATACCTATGGTCAACAACACAAAAATCAGGACACTCCTCCAAAGGCCATGGTAAGACTTGAACCAGATGGCATGCAGACGCTTCTCCAAAGACTGCTCATTTGCACGTTCTTCAATAAAAGCCTTAACCTTCTCAAGTTCATCCTCACTACCAGCTTCAAAGCCACATGAATCGTGGAAGACGAAACGATCATTGCTTCCGAATGAAACTTCATGTTCGATGTCATGCTCGCCTCGCTATAGTTGACTTTCGAAACATGCAAATTCTAGAAACAAAGAATACCCACTCCGATGGTACCCTTTACATCAGTCTTGATCTGATAGGACGAGTAAGCATAAAATGCTCTCCAGACGAGGTAAACTCACTCTCACCCTGTTACCTTTCTTATCATGGACGATCGCGGACTCGGTCGTCTTGCAAATCCCTTGGAGCAGCGTCGTCTTTCCAGCATTGGCTCGTCCAATCACAAGGATCCGAAATCGCACAAACTTCTTTCTAGTGGTAGCAGCACGGTTGGAATCGTCAGACATGCTATTGACTACAGCAGACAGTGTCGAGAGGTTTCCTTTGGTTCGACGAGTGGGATCGCGAAGTGGGACGGGAGGGAAAACAAATACCTGAAGGCACAGCACGCCATGAGTACCCCGGATCTCTCCGTGAATGCGGGTTTTGAAAGTCGTCCGTTACTAATCCAGCGCAGCCTTCTACCTGGAATGTGTTAGCCCTCGCTGACACCTCGGAACCAGTCTATAATTAGAACCTAGAGACTCCGGAAACATGCGACCCATTGCAACCGGAACAGCCACGAAAAGATGAATGGAGTGCATGTACTGCATTTTACCCCACATACACCCTTGGTAACTTGATCGTGGTACTGGAGGGCATGCCTGCAAACAAGGAGGGGAGTCGGCGAAATGATATTACCTCAGGATAGGACCCTGGGCGAGAACTTAACTTTGATCTTATGTTTGCTAATATCGGCGGCATTAGCATATCGATGGGCAACCATGATGGGCTTTGTGATAGCATCGCCCGGTAGATTGGAAGAGCCCGCCCATTTGGTACAGATGCCCCGTGTGACTGAAATCCGTTGGTGTCGAACCACAGGCTTGGAACGCGAATCATGGAACCAGGTCGAGCATAGAGTGCTCTTGCAGGTATTCAACATGAAACCACCTACGTCTTTGACAGGACTATTTTGGGTGTTCAAAGGGCTGAGCTTCGTGTGACTTAGTGCCCCCAAGCGGAAAGGGCCAAGTCCTCGATCACCCTTCCAGTTTGGTTCGTTTTCTTATCTGTGCACCAGGTTCGAAAAGCATCAAATACAAAATCAGACACGCGAACTTTACCACAGCGTTCATAGAAAAACTGGCGTCCGGAAGGCCAATTTGGAACAGTCCTACAATCGACGGTGTACATACAATTCTCGACCAGCGGTCCGAATCCGATTAGTTGCTCATTGTGTGAAAGCTCACAGGCGAACGATCTCATTGTATTCACCTAAACGAGTGAACTAACCAAATAGTAAGTAAACGGTAAAGTACGAGCGTAGGACATCAGTAACATACCTCAGCGCGGTTCGGGGCGAACGAGCTGAGGCAGCGGTGCAGCATCGTACGAGTAGGTACGAACAATCGAAGTACAACGCTGTTGACTCGAAACAAAAGATCATTAGTCAAAATAGCTAGGTACTAAATCACCTGCCCTTATCGTGTTACGACGGCCGCACAACACGGCGGCTGAACCTCATCTGACACATTGAAGTGAGTGTATAAAGAGCATCATGCCGGGTTTGCAGTGGAGAGATGCATTAGCCGAAACATAGTCTTCATTGGACAACCATAGCTAAGCGGCACGACGTCATGGTGTTATCTCAAAATTTCTTTGCACAATCGCAGGTTGCGCTGCATGAGCCTTCCCAACTAGGTGTCTACTCTTTGTCGATCAGTACGCCTATGGGCGCCCTAATGGGAGAGGCTGACAGCAAACGTCGTTACCAGATTTACATTACCACCTGGTAATCGCCCCTCCGAGTCAACGCCACCAGGTCTACTTTCCCGGGTTCATGAATTTACTGCAACTCTACCCGACATGTGATCAACCGTGCTGGCCTGCTCATACTTTCACCGCCGCGCATGGTAGAGGAAACTGAGGTGATAAGTTCAGCCGCTCAGTGATGCGACCGTACCAGATCTCTCTCAAGTTTTGCCATTGCACTGAGTGTATCATCCAGATCTTTGCATGGTATGAATCGCACAGGACAAGAGCATAAAGAACTTGGCAACATAGCAATTGATGTTACGACAAAAAACTGATTTGGATGTAAATGAGATGTGTGCCGATGGGGATCCATCCAGAGGTGGACGGTAAAGAGCGTCACACACAATGCTTCAGATGGACAACCATCAAACGGGAGGCCAACAAATGAAATTAACAAGCATGCGGAGAATTACGCACTCTGATCGTTCGCACCCAGCGTCTGAACATGACCATAACCTCAGGTATTCATCCGTTGGGTCAACCTGAATGAAATGGATTATTATTCATCGACGGACACGTTCAGGGAACGGAGATGTAATTATAGTTCTTCGTTGTTCATGTCAATGCCAGCCCCTTTTCTCCCAGAAGAGGTATCAGACATCGACCTCGCTTTATGAATTTACCTATCCTATTTCGGCCTATAAGCAACATCGAGATTCAGTCCAGGAGGCTACAACAATGGCATGGGCGACTCATTGGCAACTAACGCTGCTCACCTGTCTTGAACGTCCCCTTGACACCAAACGCAACCACTGCACGATCACATCTCCGAAGACTGACGGGACCAAAGATGGCGGGCTGGATATCTGGGAGAGCGTCTTTCGGTGCAGGGGAAATAGAGAATTGAGGGTCCGTTACGCGAGTCGGGACGCTTGAACGTCAAACAGGCGAAGACGATGAGCGTGCCTGTTTGGAGTGGATGTCAGGAAACATGAGAGGTTTCTTGAGGGAACGTACAATCATCACCCACGTATGGACGTCCGACTGCGACCCGTATACACCTTCTTATATAGGTCATAGAATCCTAAATAGGTCCTAGGGAGAGTCAAGGTTAAGGCGTCGACACATCAGAGAAAACCTCGCGTATAAATGCGTACAGCGCGGCGGCAGCGCACCTGGTTATGTGCCATGTTTCTGCCAGCAGGCCACGACATCCGAGGCAGGTACGTTGTAGATTCAAAGGACTTGGACCAGCGGCTCCATTAGAGGTATTCTTGGATTGAACACCACGAGCTTCGGTGGTCATCGGGGGGGAATACCGCAAATTCCTTCAAGAGCGGTAAACCACAGTGAGGCTTTTCTTTCGTTCCCACGGTCTTACAGACTAATTTTGGTCCCCGCCTCGCAGATTGCTTCCGACCACCAAAATCTCATTTAGAGTTCTCCCCGTCATCCATCACGTGCCTTCGTTGACATTACGCTATGTTTCCCACGACATCTGCCCCTATCATCTCCTCATCGCCACCCCCGCCATTGCCACCACCTCTGCAGCCAACTTCGTTGTCGTCATTGTCGCCTTTTTTGTCTCCCTCGCTGCTTAGCAATGCCCTCATGCATACTCCCCTGTGCCTCGCACCTTTGGGCAGCCTCCACACCTCTCCTGTCACCTCACGTGCCTCCCCCCTTGCATTTCGCGTCACCTTCGTGCACCATCTACGCGTCTCAACCCCCGCCTTGCATGCCCTTCTGTCAGCCCCAGCCTTCCGTAATGACGACGACGACAATGTGACCACAACTGGGAAATCAAGACAGCCTCCTGATGATAACAACACGACGCAGAGAGGTGGGGTGAGGATGAGAGCGTACTGTGACATTGTTGTGGCATCTAGGTAAGGTGCAGCACCCATTACCGCCTACAAAGAAAGTGGGTCTCTAAGACCACTATTGTCTCCGAAAAGTGCTGCCTGAGGTGCGGTGAGGCTGCCAGCGCGGCACTTTGATTCCTCTTTGGCTCAGCTCATGGAGCGTGACACCTCGTTGCCCACAATCTACCAGTACATACATGGTCGAGACATTCTCTCCGTTTCTTCTTCGCTCGTCTCTTTCATGTTGCCCACTGACAGTCATCTGCAGGAACGAGGCCAAACCATTCACCCCCTTTGGCATCTCTTGCAACAACCTCATCACGCATTTCAAGGGGCTCAGTCACATTCGACCCGATTTCAGCAAGTGCGTCAAGGACCCTGAGACACAATTAGCAGACAAGACACTGGGCACGCAAAAGCTACTCGATCATACAGGGTGGAAGTCTGCTTGAGTCGACCGCCATGATCTACGGCAACACTGAGGCATGGCTGCACACGTATAGAGGGAAGGGGAGCTGGAGGAGCTCAAGGTGCGTCGCTTGTTGGGTTTGTCATGTATCGTTTTTCGACCCCCTCCAGCTCATGAAGGCTTTCAGCGCGATGGATGACTTGACAGAGATATGGACTTGTCGCACGCTCTGAAAGAAAAGTGTTGTTACTCTCTGTCATTGTTGCATGAGAGGAGGAATTCGACTCGGAATTAAAACCTGACGAGCGTGGATGTCAAGTGAGAGGCACGCGTGACAGAGTACGAGGTGCGGTGGAGGAGAGTATATGCGAAAACAGCAAGGGACGAGCTGTGGATCCTCGAGATTGAGACGCAGATCAAGTCCGTCTTTCTTGTTTTCTGCTCAGATGTTGGCTGATCCCGCATGCGGCAGTATGGAACTGCAGAAGGAGATTGTGCGTATGTAGAGCGTTGGTTTGCGGCACGATTTCAGATCACTGTTCTTGTGCGTCTGACGCTGAGCCAGCGTCCATTTCAGGCAAAAGGCCCGAAGAATATCTGATCAGTACAAGCTGATGCCATTCCCTCAAATCGCTACTTTTAAGAGTGTCTCTCCATTTCGTCTTTGACTGCCTCGTGCCTAATACGATGGCGACTGGATGCCTATCACGGACGTAGCCAAGAACTCGGATGATGCTGCAGATTTCGTGGCACACTGGAGGTATTCCTAGATGAGAAGGACGTCATCTTCGAGCGTATTTGTGTCACTGATGCACCGTCGGATATGTGTGCAAAGAATGGATAGCTTTCCCTACCACGGGTGGTCGTCGACGGTCGGATCCTGGAGCTGGGTGAGGGTGAGTACGCTTGATCGACTGTCAATATCCCTGGGTTTAGTATGGTGGTGCATGGTGTTGATCTCACTACAGTTCAGTCTTGTTGGAAGGAATCGCGGTGCTCCTTTCTCTGACAAATACAGTAAGTTTGTCCTGTTGATCTACCCTCGATCTGCTTGTCATTTCCCAATATAAATCGCGGGTCCAAAACACAAAGCACGTGTGTCGGCTATGGACGCAAAGCTGATGAGCGGTGGTCCAGACTCCCTTGAAAGTGAGTATGCCTCCCCTTATTTACCGTAGAACATCGCTCGTCTGACGAATCGATGGGCTAACCACATCAAGTCATGCCCTGGAATTCAAGTTGACCGAACTGGACTCCTAGTACCATGACAAACTCAAGCAGCAGAGCAGGTCTGGCGGGCGATGACGGTACAAGGAAATGTGCACCAGCACTGCCTCTACAAGCATACTCCAAGGGCAAAGATGACAGTCATGTGAGAGCGGTAGAACTGGAAGTTATCCCACCACCCTATAATCCCGTTGATCCATGTCCTAGGACCACTTAGAAAGATGCAACATTGACGTCCTGCAAAGGTCCATCCGAAGTAAAAACAGTGACAAATGTGTCACCAGAGCTCCGAGTCTTAGTCTCCGAGACCCGATTCCTCGGCCCAGGGTGGTACTCGTCTTCATCAATTCTAGGCATTATTTAGCGTATCTGTGAGGTTCAGGGTTCCATGCCATTCGCAGCAGTAATGCGGAAGGTGTGTGGTAGTGGCGGAATCTGATATTTTCACGACCTACCTTCGCTTTCCGGCAAGCTATATTCCACCCAGCTGGCAAAAAACATGAGTATGTGCGCGTTTCGTGGGTCTAGCAAGCCACTGTGCTTCTTGGGCTGTCAGTATTGAAGACAGACCGAGAAATGGCCATTTTTATCTTTGTGACGATCAGGTTGTCTGGTTTGACGGTAGTTGTCACCACATAATCACATAATTCTATCGGGTTTCCCCCATCGTCTAGTCTCAGAGAACCCGTCTGTCTGAATCTGTTCCAACCGAGCTCAAATGCCTCGCGCTTGCTCGTTGCTTATCTAATCGTCACCTCTGCACAACATATTGTTTTTCCCTCCTTCGCGTGAAGGCTGCCAATGCACGGATCTGGCCATGTGGCACCTGATGCATGATTGCTGCATGACGCGCAACTTGCAAGGGACACGGGCGCTCTTGTCGCACGCTATGGGCTGGGGGAGGGTACGATAGCCTCAGCCACTGCTGACGAAGAAAAGACCTCGTTTTTGGCACGAGATACGATGGATGTGGACGCCAAGCAAAGTGTACAAAGCGGGGTTGAATGCGACAAAGCAAGGGTATATGCGGGCGCGATGGGGAGCATGAAGCGGAATTTCGAGCTTGAGGGGCAGATCAAGTACGTCTGCCTACGGCCCAAGAGCGTTCCTTCAGCCACACGCTCGACGCACTGAGCTTCTCGCCTCCTCGGCGTCCCCGTCCCCAACCATGAAGTTCGCGCCCCTCTCCGCCGTCCTCGTCCTTGCTCTCCCCGCCTTTGCGCAGGTGTCGGAGAGCCCCCCGTACGACACGACGTACAACAACGCGACCCTCTCGTTGGACGAGGTTGCCTGCTCCAATGGCGTCAGCAGCCTCCTCACTCAGGGCTACACCACCCTCGGTCCCCTCCTCACCTTCCCCAATCTCTGTGGGGTGTACACCATGACGGGATGGGACTCAGCCGCCCGCGGGACGTGTTACAAAGTCATGTGCAGAAGCACGGCGCTCGCCGTCTTGGCGGCAGACGTCGCCCTCGATGGCTTCAATTTGCCGGAGGAGGTCATAACCACACTGACGGGCGGGTTGGCAGTCGAGCTTGGCGGAGTGGAAGCCACCGCGGTCGAAGTCGACGTGTCCGTCTGCGGGATATGGTAAACAACTTGATGGTGGATGGGCGTTAGTTCTCAGCGCGTGTGGACGGGCGCATCCAGAATACTGACCATCGAAACAGGATATAGGACCGGCATGGACATTTGGACATTCATCATCGCGTCTAGTTTGGGAATTTCGGTCGACTTTATTAGCAGACGAACACATTGTTCATTTGGTATATCATGATTTGACGATGCGCGATAGTAAGGTGGGACTCTACAGTAAAGCAATGTTCACATTACTTACATGAAATGCACATATACCTTGTGACCTACTCATGCCATCGAACACCATCATTGGACATCTGGAGTCCTCGCGCCTAGGGGAGCCAGACAACTTGGCCTGCAACAAGCTTGGTGGTGTAGGTTAGCATCGAACCACGTGATGTGGACGACAATTCACCTCTACGCCATGGGAATTGACCCGAGTCTTGCTGACAGCCCCGTTCCGCTTGACAGCATCCAACGTGCTCGTTCTACAACAGATCCTCAGCATGGGACACATATGTTATCAGAACCCAATAACTGAACCGGCTAGATATATATCTGCGGAGGGACGCGTCTGTTATGTGTTGTCGTGACATGGTCATCGGAGAGTGGAATAACTTAAGCGTGTATGTTTTTCGCTGCATCGTCGTTTGTCGGCCAGACCCCCTCCGCCTCCAGAGTTTGCGGCCATCTTAGCCAGGATTTCAATTGAATTGCTGATCGTCATGATGCCGGCAGTCCGATCTGGCTAATTTGAATACCAGGACACCACTTCAGCTGGGTTGCTAGGCGAGTTGTCAAACGGTGTTCGACGCAAAGTAAAGCCTACAAACCAACGCTCATGTCTTCTGTCCGGCACCAGAATCAGTGTCAGGCAAGGAGCGGATCGATGGTATGATCCATGAGTCAAGCGCACTATAGATATCGCTGAGAGAACACCACTCCTTCCAACCTGATTTGAGACCGAAGCATTGTCGACTGAGCCGCAGAGATACCACCACGCCAAAGCCAGAGAGGGATTGTCAGATATTATCGGTTAATCTGGGCAGAATCAAGTTTATTCCGGTCAGTTTCCCGAACCTCGGTGACCTGCATGACAGGAGTAAGGTTTATGGACCACATCTGACAGGGCACCAGCGACTCAACCATACGCAACAACAATGCATCTCTCATCGAGGATGTCTCCAGTGTGACATCGGGGCTAGCAGCAACGTCCAAAGTCTTGGCCGCATCGGTAGCACAGATTGCCTTCAAGTTGCGTTCTGTCGCAGTCGCATCGATTCGAAGACGGAATAAAGAGGCGCTCGTAGCGAAAGCGACTCGAGTGCTTGCTGCACTGTGTTCAGGTACTCTTCGTGGCTGTCATCTGTAATCGACACTTGCTCAGTCTCGGCGCACCTGAAATGAGACCTGCACCCATACCATGGCTCAACGAACCGCTTCTGCGCAATCTAGTTCTGCCATTCCAGACACCTACACGTACGATCAGTAAATATCAAGCAAAAAAAAGTGATTCGCCCACTTATACATCCTGTGTAGAGCGCTGTCTCACCTGCCATACGAGAAGGGTTTGGCTCATGGCCTCTGGGGGAGAAACCTCAGCTGACGGCGAGACGGTGAAGTGGCACCGCCGTCGGGCTGGCGAGCCGTTGAGTCCAGCGTAAACTTGGTAGCAATGTGTCCCAGAAAATCCGGGCGGGGTGGTCTGTAGCAGTCAAGCCGCAGGCCGCCGAGAGAATACCTCTCGGCCAATATACCCAACCGAAACCCGACCGCAGTCGATCGTTACCACCTCGCTCATTGATTGATCGTTCCCACCTCGTGACCTATTCCTGACGCCTGTCCCTGTCACCACTGTACATGCCCGGTTCCTGAAGGACGCTGAATCGTATATAAAGGATCGCGCAATCGGATGTACAGTAGTCACCTTCGAACAGAGGACGATACCC
>JBBPKK010000990.1:0-13123 GCA_038089215.1 Tylopilus vinaceipallidus | reverse complement strand
TAAGCAGACCTTCAGCGATGAGGTGCTTGATATAACGAGCGCCAATCTGGACAGGGTCTATCCTGGAATCTGGAGTTTCCAAAGAAAGCTCGTCCTCCCCAATCTTCTCCACTTCATCTAGGGCCTCCTCGTAGCGCTTATGTTCGACAAGCCAAGCAATGTGATCCTTGAGATCCCTGGGTCGGACGAGAACAACATCCTTCGGGCTAACCACGACGTAGCATCGCTCCGCGTCCGCGGCGACTGAACTGACCTCAGCCAGGAGATAGTCATTGCAGCCCCATGCTTGGAAATTGGTTACACTAAGGGCGTCAGCAGTGAGTTCTTCACCGGAACGTGAAATGATGCGCAGTTCGGGACGCTCTGCAGTCTTCCGTGCCTGACGAGCGCGATCATCCGTCATCTCGTCCCCATACGTGTCGGGCGGTTCGTATGCAAGAATCAGGAATGAAGTTAACGTAACGGTGAAAGTGTTGTGTCCATTTTCTTTAGGCAGACGCTGCGAAGAGGTCGGATGTGGGAGGATACCGGAAATCATGCAGTCCAGCTGAAATGCGGCAGTAACTTCAACGATCCAAGGCGAAAGTTTAGTGCCGCCTGAGGGACGCGAGCGTATTCGAGCAACTTTGATATGGTCAGCCCAGCCAATGAGTAGTGTAGAGTCGTCCTGCCAAAACAAGGTACACTTGAAAAGGTCGGCTCGAGGACTATCAGGTGGGCGGTCAATAAAGGTGATGCGAGTTTGGGACTGTGTGTCGTATATCTTCACCCCCTGAGGTAGGTGATAAACCTTAGTGAAGCAGCGATATAGTGAAAGACTCACATAATCGTTGGCCCAAGCAATGAAATGTTCTCTCCATCGTACATGCCATATGGGACCCTCCGCGGAGTGAAGGATTGTTTCTTTATGGCCAAGCCATCCCTTCTCTCGCAGAACGAGCGTACCCGCCATGCCTCCACATACAAACGCGCGAGTCGCCTTCTTGGCAAAGTGAGGTTCGAGGGCAACGGTGCGTATGGGGCGCTTCATGTCAAATACGTAGGATTCGGTTGTAGACAACGAATGCACGACGACCTGCCCTAGTAACTAGCTAATCAGTAAATCGAGTGCAACAAGAGCGAGATCCTCACCGTCAATCGACGCAGTCGCAACGAAATCTGCAGTGCTATCCATCTCTATGTCGCTCACAGAGGCTTGATGGGGTTTGAACGATTTGATACGCTCTCCAGCTAGATTGAAGACATGAACGATCCCACCATGGGTTCCAAGCGCCTACAGTCGCAATGAGATCCGCCTCCAACAGATATTCGACAGCGGGCATACCAGACACTTGTTGGAAACAGCGAGGGCCGAAGCCGAGTCCTTCTTGAGCAAATCGTTGACCGCACCGCCCATTCTCTCGTATTTGAGAGAGGGCTCTTCTTCTTCGTCATCATCGTCATCGTCTCCATCCTCCTCCTCGTTCCCCTCGTCCTCGTCTTCCTCATCCCCTGCGCCATCGTGGTCGTGCCCCACCTCGGAGTCCAATGTCTGTTCTCTTTCATCGTTCTCTTCGCCTTCGGACTCCCCCTCCTCCGTATCAACATCCTCTTCACCTTGAACGTTCTTGCCATCCTTCCTCGCGTGCCCATTTCCGTTCGTCTGGCCGTTTTGCGCAACCCTGCCAGGCATGGTAGGTGGACTTGGATATTCGAGCTTCTCCGTGACTGGTAGCGTTGAGTGGCCGGCGGTGGGCTCATCTGCATCACTAGCCGCTGCGGACATGGTGTGAATCAGAGGAGAACGGAATCAACGAGTCGACGGTTGCATGTGGGCCTTTCGGATCAGGAGCACCCGCGTCAGATGCTGAGTGTTAGGTGTTTGGCACTGTTGACTTGGCCGCTTGTTGCAGTCGCGGGCTCGGAGCGCTGCATCCGAGTTGCAGCGCTTCTCGTTCACAGAACCCCACCAGCATCGCCATTATTTATCGATTTACTCTGCATAGCTCGCGGGTGCCGACAATGTCTCTGCTGGGACAGAAACAGTCTCAAAACGACTCTCAGGCTGCCATTTACGGTCAGCTCGTGGACGACTTCTCGTTGCAGACAATCGAATTTGCCTGCTTGTGGATCCTGTCAGACGACATCGCAATGGCCTGTGGATGTGAAATACCTTGGTTCTCAGTAACCATGTAGTAAGACGTTATTGTCCCACTAGTAGCCCCGTCTTGGTTCGGTCCCGCCGAAATGACATCCCTACTTTCAACGACCACCTACACTAGCGCACTTGCCTCGGTCCCAACTCTCATTGCCACCCCCTCGTTGTACACATAACTCGCGAACGTTACCGGACTACTAGCTCGACCACATGGAGTAGGTGACACCGAGAAGCCAAACCCGCTGTCGACGCCACCCCCACGTCCGTGTTGAATATCCCGCGCGTACAATTCGCGTATGCTCATGATAAACTGAGGGGTTAGGCTGTACAAAGGCACATGCCCGATGATCGTCAACGGTATCATCCAACATCCACACGAGAGTCTGCCTCTGAAGGATAACCAACTAACGGTGTTCAGCAGGATAAAGCTGTAATGGGATTTTGTCGGGGGCTCGGCTGATAACCAAATGTTTATGGGCTTGGATGATGGCAAATGCAGAACGGGAGGGCGAAAAGAGACATACGTAATGAAGTAGACGACACCTTGGCTGGCGAGCAAGTTGATATACGGGTTGAGTTCCCATGATTTTGTCCAGCGGTGCATCTGGAATGACCGCTGCACGAATTGGACGAGCACTAGTATGCATAAAGCAGCGCTAAACAGCAGTTGGCAAGTGACAGCCACGTTAATCACAATCCAGGGGGGAGTGGCTATTGTGAGGTCACACTGAAAGTCCAGTACTGGTGAATCATCTCGAATTACTGTTTGGCACGTATCTCCGAAAAGTGATAGTCTTACATGAAAGCCGAGAGACCAGAATAACGAACCTCCGAAGACGGTTAACCTGAGGAGGTAATAACACTGTCACGAGATGTTCAGGACTCACAAGAACGAACAACGTTGTCACCGAAGTCCAAGGCTTGTTCTATAGCTCTGTCAGGAATATGGTATAACAATAATTGACTGTCTCTTGACCCAGAACTATTCTATCTGTATGAATGGTAAAGAGTCTGAGAACAGGAAAGGTAGGGTGTCATATCCCCTGCGGCAATGTAAGAACTGGGAGAGTAAGAGTCAACAGGTACTAGTGCACAAAAGTAGAGCATAACTTGTCACTCACCGTAATCATGCACAATAGCAGTGACGACAGCAACTAGACAGGTTGTGTCATTGATAGCTCACAAGCAGTATAGCTTTAAGCAAACAATTTGTTTAGTTATTTTGCTGAATCCTGTTGATCGCCTGTAGAGTAGAAGACATACAACTGACTGAGATGGTTACGAGTTCAGCAGGCAAGGAAGGGGAATCTTGGCAAGTAAAAGGACTCTTCTTGCAAGATATTACCATGAACGTCACCGAACTAGTCGAGCGTCGCAGGCTTTTGATTAGTGCATTTATGGCAACAGGTGTGATTTGCGACAAAGTTGATGAAAGATCCTGCCGGCCTCCTACCGCAGTTTGCACATTCAGCACCGCTCACCACCACCCATGTCAATTTCTTTGAAATGCTGGCAGTTGCCCACGAGTGACCAACCGTCCTGCCTTTGCCTTTGCCTTTACGACCGATTGAATTTTTTCGCAGAAGGCTGTGATACGTTGGCAGGACCCGTTGGGTCCAGCCCGACGGAGATTCCGCGATATCGGGGGAGATGACGCAGTGACTGTAGGTACGACGGTGACGACCACCTGTTTCAAGTTTCACTGGCAATATGTGCTCGAGAATTGAACTCGGTTTGCTTCCTTCGGCAAAGCCCGCTGAGCGTTCCCGGAGTTTGCTTTCGCTAACCTTCCCCACGCCTGAGCAGAGCTACATCCAGGTCACTTTCTGTATAATTCCAAAGGGCTTCAAGATGGTGTTACACGCAGCCTCGATACCCCGGATCACTCCGAGACCCATATCGGTGTGTGTGAACTGAAAACAGCCGCTAGCTGTGGCAACAAGCTCAAAAAACAATGGTTTGTTCGTCGTAGAGTCGGTTTCACTGTGGCTGTCGCATGCGTTACAGGGTCTCTGTTCCGTGGATCATAGTTCTAGATGGTAAACCGGGTCGACCGTCACGACGTGTGCGCCAATAAATGGGTGAGTGAATTCAGGACACTGACTCGCTGGTACGAGGAATTCCGCGGGTCCAGTCTCGGGTGCGCTATACTCCCACTATATGACCAGGCTACAGCGGCCGGGAGCTTTACAGTTCCCGGAAACGTGAGCCATTCGACCCTTCCCCCTTTCGATGCTCCATCCTCCAATGCCGTGGAGTTACAGGAATCGGCTCGTCCAGCAACCAAGTCGTGGTCACCATTGATACGTAGATCTCACACATGTTCAGCATGTTGCTGATAGAAGCGCGCTGTCTTGTCCGTCCGTGGCATCTGATCTGATGCTGATGCTTCTCTGAATAGTAATACATCGGCCTGCGATGCAACTGGCGACCTGATGCTTGCGACCTGCATTTGTGGGGTAGTCATGCGAAGATTTGGTGTGTACCCTCCTGCGCGTGAGGATTTTGCTGGAAGAAAGAAATTGACTACGATGAAACATATGGCCATCAGTACTTGCGAAACATGGGGCTTCGAATTGAGGGTGACGTGTGACTTGCGGTGAGAACAAGGCGATCGGTGGGCCACAGGTGGATATCTCTACCAAGTACATGTCCAGCGCTGACGCCGTGATATCTTGGAACGACTGCTGACCCTGAGCGGATAGTGCGGTCTGCGAACGATGGGTAATGTGCGTTATGAACCCACGGCGCCATCCATTCAGCCATCCGTCATTTTGTTCCATCGAAGTGACATTGTTCCCCTGAAATATACACTCGAGTCATGCATAAATATGGGCTCTACTGTCTCGCACAATACCCATCGAAACAACAGGAGCACAGGACAGTCTGAGGCCCATACCCACTTACGCCGCCATCTCGTTCCTCCCGACCCTAACTTGCATTGGTACCCCGTCTGCGCCTTGCACTCCCCCGTCAGGCACAGCATCCGCGAACCCGTTCGCACTGCCTTCATCTGTCCTACGCAGCGTCGACAAGCCAAAGCCGGTGTCGATCTCGTCCCCACGTCCGCGTTGGGCATCACGTGCATACAGTTCTCGAACGCTCATGATGAACCGCGGGGTAAGCGTGTATACAGGCACATATTCGATGACCGTCAGCGGGATCGCCCACCACTGATTCTGAAGTGTCGGCCCTGTTCTCGGATATTTACTTAGCAGGCGGATGATGTTGAGCAGAATAAAACTGTGATGCCGTCAGCTTGGCTGGTGATCAAAGTTGTGTCGGGAACGTGAAGAGGGACATACGTAAAGAAGTAGATGACGCCTTGGTTGACAAGTAAGTTGAAATACCGACCAAGTCGCCATGCCTTTGTTAAGCGGTACATTTGAACTGACTGCCACACAAACCGGATAAGTCCCAGTATGCACAATACTGTGCTAAAGACTATTTGGCAATTGACTGCCACGATCGTCGCAATCCAGGTGGCTCTGATTAGTGTCAACTTGCACTGTGAAAAGCCTGGTTCTTGTACCATAGATGCTATACGATCATTCACAAGTGAAGAAGTAATGAGCAGTTGATTAGTGTGTGTACCTTCTGCCCAACCACGGGCAGCATACCTGACATACTTTGGGTACCCATGGAGTCGGAGACAGCAGTGGCCATGATTTCCACTGAAAACAAGATAAGAAGAATGATAAGGACTAACCTCGAACACCAATACAGTGCCCATACACGCAGGATCATCAGGACTACAACCCATGTCAATTTTACCCTATATGTGAATTATGCAACAACTTACGATCTGCTCCACCAACAAAGACGAGGTATGTCCATACATGGACAACATCCATTACATTACCTTGAGAGCATCAATGAACACTATAAACTAAGGCAGCCTGACCGAGTACACTCACAACTATTGGATAATGTTAGCTGTGGTAGAACGCCGGGGCAACCATGTAGGAGGATGAACACTTACACCTACGAGCAAGAACCAATGAGGTCATTGGTTATCCCTCAGAGGAGAAAAAAAATACCCGTGTATTTGGTGTGTGACCATACTCGACTTAGGGGCAGTGTTAGAGTCTGATCTACATATCTCGCATGGTATCCACCGAACGTACCGACAAACACCGCTCTGATGAACCATCTTGAGTTAGTTGTTGGTTTGTATCATTCAACAGCTAGTCTTACGTGAAAGCACAGAGACCAGAATAACGAACCTTCGATAATGGTTGACCAATCTTGTCAATAGAGTAAGAATTTGAGGACTTACAAGAATAAACAGCATTGTCACCCAGGTCCAGGGCTGATTCTGACGTGCAGTCAGAAATACAGTACAGTTATAATCAGCTACATTCTGACCCAGAAGTGTTCTACCTAGATGGATGACAATGATGATGACTTTGTCAACAGGAATAGTGTAGTATCATACCTCTTGCACAAAAGTAAGAACTGGCAGAGTGAGTGTCAGTAGGCACGTAGATATGGAACATAACTCATCACCTACCGTAATCATACATGATAGCAGTCATGATAGCAACTGTGAAAAAGCCGTGTTATCGGCCTCTCACTAGCAGCATAACTATGAACATACAATTTGTGTAGGCACCTCGCTGCAGGTTAATGGTGGCTTGTAGAGCAGAAGACATATTCGTGATAAATGAGGGCTCAGAAGCTTGGATAGTTCTAAGTTCGACAGGCTGAGAGAAAGAAGTTCTGGGACAGTACAAGGTTTCATCTCTTCACTTCGGACGCTTAAGTAGAGCTTGAAGGTCGGGTTCATTATGATGATAATTGACAGTGAACTTACGGCAATTGATCCGGTTTTTGAGGTACCAGTGGACGATTCCGACGGCACGCTATCGCTGCAGGCCGATAAACGTTTGACTAGCTTATAGCCCTGCCTCGGATTGAATGTCTCTGTTCACTACACGCGGCGTCAATGGGGTCATTTCTCTCCGAAGGGCTAGTGGTACACGGGAAAGCCTCACTGTCACGATTGCTTTTGCTTTACAGTATTTTCACAGGATAGTTTCGCAGCGGCTCGCGGATGAAACAGATGACACTGGCCTCCGATTGGCTATCGGTATCTATATCAAGGTCCGTCAGCGGCTCAGGTTATGAAGGGGGGGAGGGGTTCTCCCATATGTGCACGGCCATGGCGACATCCTCGGGTCTAACACTTAGCTAGATGGTGGGCAACTGTTTGCTAGCCGGGTTCCATACTTATTCTGGCAGGAACAAAGCGCGTATCCATCGTTAGCTGTGATACTGCTAGTGTCAACTTGAAACAGATCATAGCAGACCATATCTGTAGAGACTGGGATGTTTAAGTTGTGCTGTCATTGGAGCGTCAATTACAACCTACATGTGAAAAGGAGTGTTCTGTTACTTCTGTATGGAGGCAACTGTGATCCTGGTCGCGCATTACCCTATGGCCGATTATTTGAACGTGACGCATGACAAGCCACTGTAGGCATCTGAATCCGTCAGTCAGTCAATGACAACGCCATGGCCAACTCTGCATTGATGATGATGCCAACAGCACGAACTCGCCGTTGACGTGACAACTCCATTGGGCGGCGACTCCGCACGATGCGCGAGCCTGCATCCCCAATAGGACAACAGCGCGTGCCAATGCCAGCATGAATGCGCTGTCTATGGCAGGACTAGCACAGCCGGTGGACTCGCAACGTAACTCGCCAGATAGCGGTGACAATGATGACGACAATGTGCGAACACGCCGTACATGAGATCTTGCCACTGGGATGCATGAAAGGCGGTGACGACAAAGTGTCACAGTCGACGCCAATACAAACAATGCGATCACTTGGATGACGACGCGGTGCGCGGACTCGCAAACCGAACAAGACGCATCATACATTTTTGTCTGCACTGACGTGATGCTGACAACGTGTTGAAAATGATCAGGCGATGAGGACGATGGATGACACGAAAACGTTACAGTATGCAACCGACGCATCAACACGACCATCCTTTGGCCATTCGGTCACTCTCGCCTTCAGGATCGCCGGTTTTGCTCTCGCTCTCAACTAGAAGAGGTCTGAACAAGTTCGGACCAAGTCCAGACTCGAAGAATCAAGCTCCCCATGCCGGTGATGCTGTGACGACTAGAGAGACTGCTGGCTCTGAAGGGCTTGCGACGAGCCCCACCGCAGACCATTCCATTCCGAGCCCAAAGGGCGCTGGGATGGAGTACTCTTGCCGGTGAAAATGAGCATAAATTCAAACCACGAGAGCTTCACGCAGAAAAACAGTTTGGCTGGACGATATACGCCAGCGCTAAATCTGTTGTCGCGGGGGAACGTCTTCGAATGAGGGCACGATGCCGCAGTGCTGCATTGACGTAATCTCTGAATCCGCGTTTGGGAGGTGCAACAACAAGCGTACATAACGCGTCTCGACCCGAAATAAATCGCGTGATCGGGTCGGGTCCTTTTTCGTTTCTTGCTCTCTGTTTTGGTTGCCATGGTCGCTCGTGTTCAACGCCCTGCTCCGGCCTTCACAGCAACCGCCGTTGTCGAGGGTCTGTTCAAAGACATCTCACTGGCTGATTACCGCGGGCAATGGTAGGTTCCTCTGTGATGGTTACCGGCGACATGCCCTTCATTTTCTTCTTTTTTCTACAGGGTCGTTCTCTTCTTTTACCCCATGTAAGTTGTCCCATCATCGCGATGCGACCACAACTTCACCGCGCCGCCCTCAGGGACTTTACTTTTGTCTGCCCGACGGAGATTCTGGCGTTCAACGATGCCCTGCCTCAGTTCAAGCAGCTCGACACCGTGGTGCTCGGTTAGTTGCCTCTATGTACGCATGATGACCACTCACTCACAAACACAGGCGTCTCGACCGACTCGCAGTACTCCCACTTTGCTTGGGCGCAGCAGCCAAAACGGCAGGGCGGCCTCGGGCCCGACCTTAAGCTCCCGCTGGTCGCGGACAGAAATATGCAGATCTCGCGCGACTATGATGTCCTCATCGAGGACCAGGGCATCTCCCTCCGTGGCCTCTTTATCATCGATCCTAGCGGCATCGTTAGGTAGGCGGGATATCGTTTGAATCCGTCGTTGGGTCGTTCACAGATGACCCCAGGCAAATTACGATCAACGACTTGCCCGTTGGTCGTTCGGTCGACGAAACGCTTCGCCTGCTGCAGGCCTTCCAGTTTACGGTGCGTTTGAGATGTGTATGTGTTTGGGGGGGGGCCACTCCTAACTCATTGTGGCAGGACAAGCACGGCGAGGTCTGTCCCGCGGGCTGGACTGAGGGCAGCAAGACAATCAAAGCTGACCCCAAGGGATCCCTGGATTACTTCGCCGCGGCGAGCGATGATGTCGATATGCAGAACGGGACCTCCAAAAAGCGTGCCCGTAATTGATGTTTTTCTCCGAGCATGTCACCGATAATAGAAATGCTAATCAAGCATAGAAATGACCCAGAGTATATAATTGCGCCATAGTCTACCCAAAATATATGCATCCAAGTAGTCATGAGTGACTCGGAGTGACTTTGCGCAGGCTCGGAGCATTCAGATTGTTGGATTGCCCTTGCAAGAGGATGGCCCCAATGGTTAAAGCACACCAGGCTCAGTCTTGGGCAAACCCCAAGCACATAACCTTGGACGCAACTTGTCACGGCCTGGAAACCTGGAAAGAAAGACCTACAAAGCAGCACAGCAGAGCTCTCAGCACTATGCATTATGTAGGCGAGTGGGTGGCCCGAAATGGTGTGTTACTGCCAGGTTCGTACATACATTCGCCCCGCGTCATTGAACCCAGCCCTGCCATGTGCTGCCCCAGCTTTCCATCGCTCCCATCGCCGTGCTGCGAATCGCGCGCATGCATCACATGCTCAAAGTCAAGGAACGGGCAGGCTGCGCGCCCGGGGCCCCTGCGTCGCTGGCGACGCACCCAATTGCTCTCCTCGCTCACGACCAACAAAAGCAGAACCTCGTCTGCCTCAGGCCCGACGTGTCCAAAAGCGCGGGCAACATGGCCGGAGCATAAGAGTGTCTGCGGGAGGAGGAGAGAGCACACCCCGCCGGCCCGCCGTCGTGATGTACTATCACTTCCAAGCTACCACTGTGGGGCGACGACGGAGCCGAGAGTATGCCCGCGGATGAAGCAGCGAGGAACATGATGAAGGGGCCGTGGGCAGCACCAGGTAGCGCGTCGAGGAGCACGAGATGACCGAGTTACCCATCCCAGGAGCCAGGGGCGCTTGTGTGGCAGTCGCGGTGAACACTGGCGTCGAGTCGTCATCGCTAATGTTGTTGGGTACCCTCGTCTTCACTTTATATGCATGTTTGGGGCACCCCGCCACCACTGAGAGTGCGAACCACATCCGCAGAATCGAGGCTGGAAGGACACAGGGTGTGATGAACCCTCTAAATATGACCCGCGTGATGATCTGGCAAGAACGTTGATGAATATTGAATATTAGATTGTGATGGCGTCTCGCTTCCAGGTTCCGAATTTCCAAATGGATCCAACCAAGGTCTAACGCCACAAACAGTTTTGGTAACTCCTATGGAAGCCAACATCACCGCGTCTCCGCTCCCCGGGTTCGAGTCTCCAAGGGTCCGGCAATTAGGATGGAGAACAGATTCTGGTCACTATCGTGCCTACAGCAACGTACTGCGAACAGAGCAGCATGTGCGGGCCATCCCGAACGACATGGACAACGTTACATCTGTCAGAGTTTCCGGGTTCATGCTCCTCGAGTTTTCTGAGAAGCGCGATGCCTTTGGCCTTCAAGCTAGTGAAACACTTATCAACTGGTTCACATCTCTTCCCCAGGATCAGGTTAGTAACCAGCATGACGTCATCGTCAGGAATGGTGCATACATACGTGACAATCTCTTCCGTGCATGTGAGTTGGCCAATGTTTTCATGGCTGCACGCTTACTGTCCACAAGTCCGCCGGACAGGCACTTCGTACTCACAGCCGTCTTCGCATCCCTCACGTGAGTCTGTGGACGATCTGCAGGAAACGATCCAGAAAGCCATGAAAACGCCTAGCAAAAATTATAATGCCTCAAGGGACAAGGTGGAGATATTTGTGACTCTTTATGTCTGTTGTTCCTCACGTTCAGCTAGGTGCTCGTTCGCGATGACTGGCGCTGTGTCATTACGGGCGTCGCCGATGAGCCATCGCTGTACCGTTATCCGGAACTCAGGCAGCGGATGCCCACGAATATCGTGGCATTCTCGCTTGAAGCGGCTCACATCTTTAGCAGATCAGCAATGCGGGCACCGGAGGTACTGTTCCACCCGTGGTACCTGGATTCTTTGTTTATTCGCTCATTATTCAGACTAGTCCTGGTTCCTTCGCTTTAGCCATATTGGAAATGTTTGGATACGAACGTCTTGTCGGGGAATTGATGGCGGAGAACGGTGTCCATGAGACCTGGAACCTCCTCATGCTGCAGCGGGATATGCACTCCTCCTTTGACAGCCTAAAGCTGTGGTTTGAGCCTACTGATCGGGTGCGTCATTTAAACTAGTCAGTCATACACACTCACTATGTTTCCAGCTTCACCGATACAAAGTGTGCACGCTTCGCGAGACTGTGGAACGGGGAATTCATGCACTCTTTAATGGTGCCGATCGTGGGATTGCTGGTGCCCCGATGTTTGTCGAGTTCAATGCGCAATACCTCGAAGCACTACCGCCCGACCCCGAATTACTCGAGCTTCACGCTATATGTTGTCGTGTTGCGCACATGTCTGGCGCTGCTGAATTCTTTGACCAGGTAGAGCGAGATGTGGAGAAAACAGCGGTCCTTGCCTTTGACGGGTCGTCTGCTCCTTTACTATCCAGTCTTTTATCTCCTCATGGTGCCATTCCTGGGGTTGCGTGGCGAGGTAAACATGGGATTTTATAGGAGCTCGCATAGAGGCTGTTCTTGGCGGATACTTTAAACACCTTTTGAATAATGGTAATCGTGCCGTGTGTACAGTGGATCCGATACGTGATGGCCCGGTCGGTCAGCATTCGCTACTCCATTGTAGCTCAGGCCATGCAGCCGATGTCGTTGCGCTGTGGCCCTGGACTCGGCCACAAATAGTCAACATTTTTTTATATCACAAGTACATGACACACGAGATGAAAAACTGCGCAAAACACGATACCAGATTGCTCATCTCAAAGGAGAAAACCAGCCAGCGTGTACCCACTAACCAGCCCGAGACAGAAGCAGACGCTTCGTATATCCACCATGGGACGCTGTGCCCGGGCGCATCCAGACACGACCTAATGTCTCGCGCTGCTCCAACTGTCCTCGCTGCCCTCGCTGTCGTCGCTCCCATTGCCATCCTGCGAACCGCGCCCGTGCGCTACGTTGTCAAAGGCAAGGAACGGGTTGTGTGCTCCGTCCTGCACGGGGGCCCCGCGCAACACCGCGGGCTATGCACCTCAGTCATTCTCCTCGCTCGCGACCGACAAAAAGGCCTTGGACTCGGACACACTGCTGCTTATCGGCAGCGGAGACAGGAAAGACACGTCTGAGAGCGCAAGCGACGTGTGGTGGGGGGGCGACGCGTTCGAGGGGAGCTGGTGCGTGGGCAGTCGTGGTTAACGACGTCGGACACGCTCATCGTACTTTCTGTGCATTTTCAGAGCTGCCACTGCCGGGAACGCGAATCACATTTGCCGAATCGATGTTGGAAGAGTGTCACCGTGCTCCCCAGATACGGAGCCTGACAAGCTTCTTATTACCCGTGTGTGATCTGCGAGAACGGCTGCCTTTCGTACGCATTTGCACTCGAACGTGACGTGTCTGAAAGGAGTATGTCAAACGGCGAATCCTCAGATGGACCGTACCTCTGTGAACTATGGAATGCCTAACAATCATGCTCTTTTCGGATCAAAAATTTCATGCTCAGCATCTTTCGGCAGCTTGCATAAGCTGGTTAGGTAATTGAGGAGTTGGTTGGGACCTCGGTCACCATTTTCGACA